>JAYESD010000012.1:1449031-1726057 GCA_036927565.1 Tuctoria greenei | reverse complement strand
TAAGCGCGCATGCGTGCTTTCCAATAAGCAAAATTCTTGCCCTCGAAGGTAGGAACCGAACCCCCATTCTTGGCCATTTTTGCTCTCTAGCGGTGAGGCTAGAATGATCCAATGAGCAACCTTGCTCTGATACCAATTGTAGGGATCGAATGCCCAAGAGGGGGGGGTGAATTGGGCTACTTCAAATTTTAAGTCAATTTAAAGCTTAAGTGAAATCTAATTCTCTAAGCAAGCCAACAGTGCAATTAAGAGAATTAAGTGCGGAATTGAGAATTGCGTAATCGTAAAGGGAGTAGGGAGGAGGAATGCAAACGCTCGAAGACACGGGGACACGTCGATTTTTCCCGTGGTTCGGTGAGATCACTAGGATCCACCTACGTCCACGTTGTGGCACCCACTTAAGGGTATCGCCACTCCCAAGTCACCGAGACGAGGGAATCCACTAACTTCCTCCGTTCGCCATCCTTGGCAAGGTGGAGCTCAAGCCTTGTACAACTTCGATCCTCCGGGCTTCCACAATGGTCTCGGCAAGCTCCGGAGCGATCTCTTCACTCTCCTCTTGATACAAGGTGAGTGCAATCACCAAGAATGCACTTTCTCACGGCTCTCCCTATTCTAGAGTCTCCACTCACGCAGAGAGGACGCACACAAGCTTAACTCTAAGAGGAACTAGCCTATATCTTGAGGTGTGAAAGGGTTACAAGAGTGTGAAAATGAGTATTCTAAGTCTTGGACACTTGGGGAATGTGTAGTGGTGCTCTTGTTGTTCAGCCACCCCGAAATGACTGGTGGGAGGGGGTTAAATACTCAGCCCAACCGAATTAGCCGTTGGAAAAGTGGGCTGATTACTTTTTCTGTGTACATCGGATGATCCGATGACCCCCTTTTATGAGCATCGGTCTAATTAGATTAGCTGACGTCATTCTGTCAGAAATGACCGTTATTAGACCGATGCTTCACCTCCTTCATCATCGGAGGATCCGATGAATAGATCTTCAGTATGGTTGAGCTGATAATTTGCTTCTGTTGTAATCGACCGATGTGCATCTGCCTTCAACAGCGGATGATCCGGTGTTCAGTCCTTCAGAACACTTCAGAAAATTTGCTTACTGTTGTATTCATCCGATGTTCACTTGATACACATCGGATGATCCGGTGTGTACTTCATTCTGAGGTCTTCTTCTTCTGTTGAGTCCAAATCGACCGATGCAGTCATTCTTCAGATCACCGGATGATCCGGTGTGTACAATTTGTTTCCTTCGAGTTGAGTTGTACTGATCTTTTGGATTTTGGACTTGTGACCTCTTGAACACTTGTTTGTATGGCTCTTCTGATGGATATGAAGCTTCTTGTGTTGCCAATTTTGATAAGGTTGCGTCGTTTGTACGAGTTCCTCATTTGTTTCCGATTAACCCCTTAGGTTAGTTCGTTGAGGGGTCTCCTTTTGCATCCAATGAGCAGTAGATGACATTTATGAGTGATTGATCGACGTTTGATTCATTGTACATGAAACCTCGCATCCACAAACTCATTAGTGGTAATTAACGGTTGTCATTAATCACCGAAACCGTACCTCGTGGGGGCCTAGATGCTTTCAGGTATCGTATTTATCCCAAAGGAAGGCAATGGAGTAAAGTATATACTACTCTTATGGTCAAGCTATGGGATACTAATCAATTCTAAAGGGTAAATGGGTCCTATAGGGAGATTGGATTAAGAGTTAGAGAGTTGCTCCTACAATGCTCCTAATACATATATATAGCCTATGGTAGATACTAATGGTCATGTCAATGATGAATTCCTATGCAATGCTATTCAACACATCGGGCACGGGCTTACCCCTAGCAATACTAGGGCGACTCCGCCAAGAGCATGTGGCATAGCCTAACGTGGAGGATTACAAAGGACAGATAGGGTTGTCACCACCTACTGCCTACCTCTTCAATCCGTGGGTCTACAAGACATCCAACGCTACTTAAATACCCTAGCACCATGCTATCATACTAAGCAAATACCTTAAGAGCTGCAGCACAAGCCATCCTAAGGCAATGAACTAAATCATCGTTGAACCAATGTTGATTGCATAGCATAGTTATTCATATTAACATAATCATATCATAACTACATAGACTATAGTGGGGGTCTATAGTGTTTATGACCATAAGATGTGATCATGAGAGTACAATCATAAAGACTATACCTTCCACTTACAAGGACTCCACAATCAAACAAGAAATGCTTTGTCCAAGTATACGTATAAAAGAAGACTAAAGATAATATCTTTATTGAGCACAAAGTCACAAATACAAGAAGGAATACATGAGACATACCTTTCCCAATGTGGAATTGGGAAGAGAGACTCTGTGACGCCCGGTTCCGAGAAACTGAACCAAGCTAACGCATATGTGTGCCCAGGATGTTCGTCACACACATATACGAGTGCAATCACAAACGATATACAGATAATTACCACAGAACAAGATTAATTGTCAAATTTTATTACACAACTATATTATCCTCGAATACAAGCTCTAATGAATATTAATGACAAGTTCAACTAATGCAGCGGAAATAAACCAATTAAGCAACTAAAGCAACTATGCAGCATAAGCGACAGGGTATATATGCGCAGCTTCAATCAACACCACAGGCAAAGCTGATGGTGGACACGGCCTAGAACTCCGCATTATCGCCATTAAAAATCCCAATCCTGACCTGCAACTGTTGGGGGGGGGGGGGATTGCAAGAGTGAGTAAATGTCGTACTCAGCAAGTGTGGAAAGTATGACATGTGGCTGATTCAAATGACGACAATAATAATGGTAAAGTGCTGAAAAGTACATTAAAACATTTGAAAAGCAATATAGTATAAGTATGTGAAGTAAACCCATCATAATCATAAGTAATACCATAATACCAAACTGAATTCATTTCCATCATCAATAAGTCCAGATTTCACCATTGCCAATAACCATATTCATTACCAGAAATTAATCCATAACCATCCATAACCATTACCAAACCATAACCATCACCAAACCATAACCATAATATCAACCTTAACCATTACCCAACCATAACCATCCCAAATTCCAATTTGCCTCTAATCATGGAAGTTGTCCAGGTGCTCATAACCGGGAGCACGGCTATCATGATAGTTTTAGTTAACTCTGCAGAGTTTGTACCTCTTTACCCACGTGTTCGTGATTTCATCACCCTTCGGCGACTAAGAACCTCCCTTATGCCCATGACCCGTCGGTCACATTACACACTTCCGTTGGTGTGTGGCCAAGAGATCACAAAATAGCCTTTACAAAGGGATTACTAGCCTATTTAGACCCCACTGAGGTTTCACCGGTGGCGATGTCTCCCGCAGAGCACATCTTCAACCAAGGGCCCCCTCTTGAGCCATTCGGATCCCAGGGTAGTCCCACCAATCATCAACAAACCCAATCCGACTACCCCTTCCCCGAGCATCCACAATGGTCCAAACAGCACTACCAAAGCCCTAATTAATCAACTACGCCGCACCCATACTTGGCCTCGTGGTGGCACTGTAGTCCTGGCTTATTCTCGCATGAACCGGTCCTTAGATCTAAAGCAAGCAAACCACCATAACATCCAACCCATCCACATACCAGGCTTGCTTAGATCATCCATTACCATACCATGTTTAACCAGTTCATGTTAACCGTAATCTCATCCATGCATAATTAAATTGAGTGATATAGTTGTTTTCCATCCCAGTTGATTAAGCGAAGCAAAAAGGTAAAAACCCTTCCCGACTCTCTACCATAAATTCCAGGTGACAAGGGTGGTTTAGCAAATCTAGTAAACTTCCTACCATAGGATTTCCCATCAATTTGACACAAGCATGCAGTTTTGCAAACAAAACATTTATTTTAAAAACAGGATCAATATGCTTCAAGGACACTTGCCTTGCTCTTGATGTTGATTAGGGTCAAAGCCTTCAAACTCTTGATGTTGTAGATCCTCCGTGGCACTCTCTAGCGCAAATCCGTCTAATCCACACAATAAACATACAAGACAAGGAACACAATCAAAGAGTGCACAAATATTACTCAATATGACATGACATGCATGATTGATGCAAATGCAAGGTAGAACTTGTTACTAGATTGCTTTTAAAGATCACTAACTAGTTCTAATAGCTTTTAACAAGTTTATACAGGTTTGGATTCGATTAGATCAAATTTTAGAATCAATATAACACAATTTAACCAGAAAGATCAGACTAGTCCGCTAGGGACCGGACAAGTCCGCACTTGACGAGATCAGCAGATTAGGGTTTTCTAGATCGACGTGAATTTGGAGATTAGGGGTTGAATGCACGTAAGGAAAAGATAATAGAAGGTATACCAGGTGTTTAGAACTCCAATGAAACAAGAAACTTGGAGGTAACACTTGGATCTTGATGATCTAGGGTTGGTGATGAACTTGGAGATGAATTGGTGGTGAAGGATGAAACTTGGTGGAGATCTTGATCCTCCTTCGTTTCCTCCTCTTATTCTTCTTGTTTGGGATCTTCTCCTCTCTCCTTGATGGTGGCTCCCCACGAACTAGGGTTTGGGTGGGTAGAAAAGTGGCAAATAGATGTCAAACCAAGGGGTAGGGTTGTTTATATAGGGGTGGAGGCTAGGGTTAGATGGATTTCGAGTTTAGGATGAGTAGAGGCCGGTTTAGAGTCCCACATGGGCTCTAAAAGAGTTGGGCACGACGTCCCTAGGCCCACTTGACGTGAAACCCAAGAAACAAGTCGTAAAACAAAAGGTCAATCTCGGAGTCACGAAATATCGGACAAGTCCGGACAGGACCGGACTAGTCCGAAGTTTTCCAGAGAGAAAATCGGACAAGTCTGGCCTAAAATCGGACAAGTCCGATCTTAGTCAGAAAGGAAAACGGACAAGTCCGCTGGGACACCGGACTAGTCCGGAAAAGTCCAGGGACTTAGCAAATTTTCAAGGATTCATGGAATACCGGACTAGTCCGCACAAAATCGGACAAGTCCGAAGTTGTCCAGAGGCAAATATCAGACTAATCCGCAGCAAAAACGGACAAGTCCGTTTTTAGACAGAGAGAAATCGGACTAGTCCGCACTTTCCTACATTTTTAAGTGCGGTCTTGCTCCAAATCAATTTTAACTTGTTCCTCTTGTTATGGGTTAATGTTAAACATGTATATGAGTGTATGCAAGGCATGATGCATGAAAATGAGGGTGTTACAAAACCTACCCCCCTTAAAATGAATCTCGCCCTCGAGATTCGACGCAGAAGAGAAGAGATAGGGAAATTCCTTCTTGAGATCATCTTCTAGCTCCCAAGTTGCTTCTTTTTCGGTATGGTGCTTCCATTGGACTTTACACCATCGAATCACCTTGTTCCTTGTGACTCTCTCCTTGGTTTCCAAGATTTTGACCGGTTGCTCGGCATACGTCAAATCTTCCTCTAGTTCCAATTCTTCCATTGGCACTTGTTCTTCCGGTACTCTCAAACACTTCTTGAGCTGGGAAACATGAAAGACATCATGTACGTCTGAAAGATGAGCTGGCATCTCCAACTTATATGCTACTTCTCCTCTTTTGTCCAAAATCTTGAATGGTCCAATATAACGAGGTGCGAGCTTGCCTCTTATGTTAAACCTCTTATGACCTCTCATTGGTGACACCTTGAGGTAAACAAAATCTCCTATTTCAAAGGCTAATTTCCTTCTCCTATTATCCGCATAGCCTTTTTGCCTTGATTGGGCAGCCCTCAAGTTTTCACGAATCGTTTTGACTTGCTTTTCGGCTTCTTGCAACACGTCCGGACCAAATACTTGAGTTTCTCCTGCCTCATTCCAGAATAAAGGTGTCCTACACTTCCTCCCATAAAGCGCTTCATATGGTGACATTTTCAAGCTTGCTTGATAACTATTGTTGTATGAAAATTCTGCGTATGGCAAGCTTTTGTCCCAACTTTTCCCATGCTTTAAAGCACAAGCTCTTAACATGTCCTCCAAAATCTGATTGGTCCTCTCGGTTTGTCCATCCGTTTGAGGATGATATGCTGAACTAAAATTCAACCTCGTTCCCAAAGCTTCATGCAATTTTTGCCAAAATCTGGAGGTAAATTGAGAACCTCTATCCGAGACTATCTTCTTAGGGACTCCATGTCGACACACAATATGCTCCATGTATATTTCGGCCAATCGTGCAGCTGTATACTTGGTTTTCACAGGGACAAAATGAGCTGACTTGGTTAAGCGATCCACAATTACCCAGATTGAGTCATACCCGGACTGAGTACGCGGTAACCCAACTATGAAGTCCATACCAATTTCTTCCCACTTCCATTCCGGAATCTTCAACGGTTGCAATAATCCGGCTGGCCTTTGATGTTCCGCCTTGACTCGTTGACACACATCACACAGTGCTACGTATTCAGCTATGTCCTTCTTCATGCTATTCCACCAATAGCAAGTCTTCAAGTCTTTGTACATCTTCGTACAACCAGGGTGAATTGAGTATGGCGAGTCATGTGCCTCCTTTAATATTGTCTCCCGAATATGTTTTACATTAGGCACAACGATTCTCTTTCCAAGCCATAAGGTACCATGTTCGTCTTCATCAAATCTGAATTCTCTCCCTTCTTCGATTCTTTCCTTGATTTCCTTGATCTCCTCATTTGTGGTTTGTGCTTCTCGAATTTCTTGCTCCAAGGTCGGATTTAACTCCATCATCTCCATCTCATTTACAAACCCGAGGTTCAACCGTTCAAACTCCTTACATAACTCGAATGGTAACTCTCGAACCGTGAGTTGATGACTTACTCCTTTTCTACTCAAAGCATCGGCCACTACATTGGCTTTTCCCGGATGATAGTTGATCCCCAAATCATAATCTTTGATGAGCTCCAACCATCTTCATTGCCTCAAGTTCAGATCCGCTTGTGTGAAAATATACTTCAAACTCTTATGATCCGTATAAATTTCACACCTATGTCCGAGAATATAGTGTCTCCAAATCTTCAATGCATGTACCACGGCTGCTAGTTCAAGATCATGCGTGGGGTAATTCTGCTCATGTTTCTTCAATTGTCTCGACGCATAGGCGACCACTTGACCTTCTTGCATCAATACACATCCGAGCCCTTGTCTTGATGCATCACAATAAATGTCAAAACTCTTGCTTACATCCGGCAATACCAAAACTGGGGCTGTTGTCAACCGCTTCTTCAACTCCTCAAAACTGTTTTGACAAGATTCAGTCCATTGGAACGCCTTTCCCTTCATTAGCAACTCCGTCATAGGCTTGGCTATCTTGGAAAAATCCTTGATGAATCTACGGTAATATCCAGCCATCCCAAGAAAACTCCTTATTTCCTTGACATTTTGCGGCGGTTCCCACTTCAACACATCCCTCACTTTACCAGGGTCAACCGATACTCCTCCTCCTGAGATGATATGACCCAAAAATGGCACCTCTTTCAACCAAAACTGACACTTGTTGAACTTGGCATACAATTGATGCTCCCTCAATTTCTGCAACGTAAGCCTCAAGTGTTCCTCATGTTCCTTCTCATCCCTCGAGTAGATCATAATATCATCAATAAATACCACAACGAACTTATCTAAGTACTCCATGAAGACCTTATTCATGAGGTACATAAAGTAGGCAGGTGCATTTGTCAATCCAAAAGACATCACGGTGTACTCATAAGATCCATATCGTGTCCTAAAAGATGTCTTGGGTATGTCCGATGGTCTAATCTTCATTTGAAAGTAACCTGACCTCAAATCAATCTTGGAAAACACACAGGCACCTTTCATCTGATCAAACAAATCCTCTATACGGGGCAAGGTATACTTGTTCTTGATGGTTACCTCGTTGAGAGCTCGGTAATCCACACACATCCTTTGGGATCCATCCTTCTTGTCCACGAATAGAACGGGCGCTCCCCAAGGTGAAGAGCTAGGGCGAATAAAACCCTTCTCTAATTGCTCTTGAATTTGTTTCTTGAGCTCTGCTAATTCCATAGGAGGCATCCTATATGGCCTCTTAGCTATAGGTGCAGTTCCAGGTATTAAATCAATAACAAACTCAATGTCTCGATCGGGTGGCATACCTGGCAACTCGTCCGGAAAAACATCCAAAAATTCACACACCACCGGAATCTCCTCAATTGCGACACCGTCCATATGATTCAGCTCTAATTGCTTCGGTGCATGTTGGGTTGCTTCAAATTCTACGGTGATCCCTTCTTCATTAGTCAACTTCACCGTCTTTGTGGCACATTCAATAACTCCATTGTGCTTCCTCAACCAGTCCATACCAAGTATAATATCCAACCCTTGAGAATCTAAAACAATGAGGTTGGCGGAGAAGTCTATCCCCCTTATTCTAAGGCTTACTTTTGGACATACTATATTTGTCCTCATCTCTCCTCCAGGAGACTTAACCAACAGAGTAAACTTCATATGAGAGATAGGCAAACTATACTTGGCAACATACTTCGATGCAATGAATGAATGCGATGCTCCAGAATCAAATAACATAGTCGCGGGGTTGGAGTTGGCGAGAAACATACCAATGACCACGTCATCCGCTTGTTGAGCATCCTCCGTAGAGATATGGTTCACGTTGCCACGAGCAAAGTTCTGCTGTCCACGGCTTCCTTGTGGCTGTCCTCCATTAGGTCTTGGGTTTTGCCTCGGCGCATTGCTTCCTTGACCAAGGCCTGACTTAGGACATTGATTCGCAAAGTGTCCAGCTTCTCCACAAGTATAGCACTTCTTAACTCCACCAGAATTATTGGGACGAGCTTGGTTTTGAACATTGGCTCCAGGAAAATCAGCACGAGGTGCATAAGGCATTGCTTGCATGACAGGGCGTTGCTGCACAAACTGAGTTGGGCGATGAGCAGGAATAGAGGAGCTGTAATGAGGCGCATTGGGCGGCGCAAAGCGAGGGCGCACATTACTTCCTTGTTGCTGTCCTTGATATGGCGCCTTCCTCTTGATTTCTTGCTCCATCTCACGGATCTTGTTCTCGACCACAATTGCTTTGTCCACAAGCTTCTGAAAATTGACATAATCACAGTTGAGCAATTGCACTTGGATCGTATTGTTCAATCCCCTCGTGAACAAGTATTGCTTCCGGCTGTCCCGGCGAACATCCTCAGGCGCATATCTTGAGAGTTGAGTGAACTTATTGAGATATTCACTCACGCTTGATTTTCCTTGTCTCAAGTTCTCAAATTCTTGCCTCTTCAAGATCATAACACCTTCCGGCACATAATGAGAACGAAAACTCTCCTTGAATTCCGCCCAGGTAATTCTCTCTTGGTTCTCATGAGCATTGCAATAAGAATCCCACCAATCAGCAGCTGCTCCAACGAGTTGATGAGAAGCAAATAGCACCTTCTCCCGGTCACTGCTTTGGACAATGGCTAGCTTCTTCTCCACGGACTTGAGCCAATCGTCCGCATCCATAGGGTCAGCAGCTTGAGCAAAGGTTGGCGGCCTAGTCCTCATAAACTCTCCCAATCGGTTATGAGGAGGTGGGGGTGGCGGTGGAGGCATGTGGGGCTGATTGTTGATATTGCCAGCCTGCAGCTGTCCCATAGTCTGTATCATGGTCTGCACGAGCTGGTTTTGCATAGCTAGTAGCTGCTCAATATTGATAGCTCCATGAGCAGGTCCTTGCCCATTGTTGTTCTGAGGCACTCCATTGTTCTCCTCCTCATCATTGCCATCCCTCTGGTTGCGAGTCCTCACCATCTGAAGAAGGGCAATAGGTAAGAATTAGAAAACGCCCCAACTATATGCATCAATGGATATGAAGCTAACCAACTAGCTATACTAGCCTAGGTGGTCATGGCAATGCTAAAGCATCCCAAAATCCTCTATTAAGCACACAAGCAACCAATATATATAGCAAACAACACTCCAAGCAAAAACACATCGATTCCTGAGTGCTCCTATGTGTCCTAAAGTGTCCATTCTATCTAGGCTGCATCCTACGGTCAACCTGTGGCTCTGATACCAATCTGTGATGCCCGGTTCCGAGAAACTGAACCAAGCTAACGCATATGTGTGCCCAGGATGTTCATCACACACATATACGAGTGCAATCACAAACGATATACAGATAATTACCACAGAACAAGATTAATTGTCAAATTTTATTACACAACTATATTATCCTCGAATACAAGCTCTAATGAATATTAATGACAAGTTCAACTAATGCAGCGGAAATAAACCAATTAAGCAACTAAAGCAACTATGCAGCATAAGCGACAGGGTATATATGCGCAGCTCCAATCAACACCATAGGCAAAGCTGACGGTAGACACGGCCTAGAACTCCGCATTATCACCATTAAAAATCCCAATCCTGACCTGCAACTATTGGGGGGGATTGCAAGAGTGAGTACATGTCGTACTCAGCAAGTGTGGAAAGTATGACATGTGGCTGATTCAAATGACGACAATAATAATGGTAAAGTGCTGAAAAGTACATTAAAACATTTGAAAAGCAATATAGTATAAGTATCTGAAGTAAACCCATCATAATCATAAGTAATACCATAATACCAAACTGAATTCATTCCCATCATCAATAAGTCCAGATTTCACCATTGCCAATAACCATATTCATTACCAGAAATTATTCCATAACCATCCATAACCATTACCAAACCATAACCATCACCAAACCATAACCATAATATCAACCTTAACCATTACCCAACCATAACCATCCCAAATTCCAATTTGCCTCTAATCATGGAAGTTGTCCAGGTGCTCATAACCGGGAGCACGGCTATCATGATAGTTTTAGTTAACTCTGCAGAGTTTGTACCTCTTTACCCACGTGGTCGTGATTTCATCACCCTTCGGCGACTAAGAACCTCCCTTATGCCCATGACCCGTCGGTCACATTACACACTTCCGTTGGTGTGTGACCAAGAGATCACAAAATAGCCTTTACAAAGGGATTACTAGCCTATTTAGACCCCACTGAGGTTTCACCGATGGCGATGTCTCCCGCAGAGCACATCTTCAACCAAGGGCCCCCTCTTGAGCCATTCGGATCCCAGGGTAGTCCCACCAATCATCAACAAACCCAATCCGACTACCCCTTCCCCGAGCATCCACAATGGTCCAAACAGCACTAGCAAAGCCCTAATTAATCAGCTACGCTGCACCCATACTTGGCCTCGTGGTGGCACTGTAGTCCTGGCTTATTCTCGCATGAACCGGTCCTTAGATCTAAAGCAAGCAAACCACCATAACATCCAACCCATCCACATACCAGGCTTGCTTAGATCATCCATTACCATACCATGTTTAACCAGTTCATGTTAACCGTAATCTCATCCATGCATAATTAAATTGAGTGATATAGTTGTTTCCCATCCCAGTTGATTAAGCGAAGCAAAAAGGTAAAAACCCTTCCCGACTCTCTACCATAAATTCCAGGTGACAAGGGTGGTTTAGCAAATCTAGTAAACTTCCTGCCATAGGATTTCCCATCAATTTGACACAAGCATGCAGTTTTGCAAACAAAACATTTATTTTAAAAACAGGATCAATATGCTTCAAGGACACTTGCCTTGCTCTTGCTGTTGATTAGGGTCAAAGCCTTCAAACTCTTGATGTTGTAGATCCTCCGTGGCACTCTCTAGCGCAAATCCGTCTAATCCACACAATAAACATACAAGACAAGGAACACAATCAAAGAGTGCACAAATATTACTCAATATGACATGACATGCATGATTGATGCAAATGCAAGGTAGAACTTGTTACTAGATTGCTTTTAAAGATCACTAACTAGTTCTAATAGCTTTTAACAAGTTTATACAGGTTTGGATTCGATTAGATCAAATTTTAGAATCAATATAACACAATTTAACCAGAAAGATCGGACTAGTCCGCTAGGGACCGGACAAGTCCGCACTTGACAAGATTAGCAGATTAGGGTTTTCTAGATCGACGTGAATTTGGAGATTAGGGGTTGAATGCACGTAAGGAAAAGATAATAGAAGGTATACCAGGTGTTTAGAACTCCAATGAAACAAGAAACTTGGAGGTAACACTTGGATCTTGATGATCTAGGGTTGGTGATGAACTTGGAGATGAATTGGTGGTGAAGGACGAAACTTGGTGGAGATCTTGATCCTCCTTCGTTTCCTCCTCTTCTTCTTCTTGTTTGGGATCTTCTCCTCTCTCCTTGATGGTGGCTCCCCACGAACTAGGGTTTGGGTGGGTGGAAAAGTGGCAAATAGATGTCAAACCAAGGGGTGGGGTTGTTTATATAGGGGTGGAGGCTAGGGTTAGATGGATTTCGAGTTTAGGATGAGTAGAGGCCGGTTTAGAGCCCCACATGGGCTCTAAAAGAGTTGGGCACGACGTCCCTAGGCCCACTTGACGTGAAACCCAAGAAACAAGTCGTAAAACAAAAGGTCAATCTCGGAGTCACGAAATATCGGACAAGTCCGGACAGGACCGGACTAGTCCGAAGTTTTCCAGAGAGAAAATCGGACAAGTCTGGCCTAAAATCGGACAAGTCCGATCTTAGTCAGAAAGGAAAACGGACAAGTCCGCTGGGACACCGGACTAGTCCGGAAAAGTCCAGGGACTTAGCAAATTTTCAAGGATTCATGGAATACCGGACTAGTCCGCACAAAATCGGACAAGTCCGAAGTTGTCCAGAGGCAAATATCGGACTAATCCGCAGCAAAAATGGACAAGTCCGTTTTTAGACAGAGAGAAATCGGACTAGTCCTCAGCAAAACCGGACTAGTCCGCACTTTCCTACATTTTTAAGTGCGGTCTTGCTCCAAATCAATTTTAACTTGTTCCTCTTGTTATGGGTTAATGTTAAACATGTATATGAGTGTATGCAAGGCATGATGCATGAAAATGAGGGTGTTACAGACTCCTTCTACTCCTCGCTTTGAAGGAGACACTGACGCAGACCCAATTAGAGTTGGAGAGGTCGAGAGAGGAGCAGCGGAGGACGACCTTAATGATGGCTCAGATGCAAGCAGCGGTGACGGTAAGTAATTTAAAGTATCGTAGTTAAATTTCATAGCATTTCAATAACATATATCTTCTTATATTTTGCAATGGCAGACTCTTGCTCGACACAACGGTCAGGATATCGAGATTCCTACGCTTCCGCCGCAGCAGACACTGGAGCAGGTAATATATGTATATCCCTCTTTTTGTTTTCTGTACACCCTGTTATTGTGAGTTTTAGCCTTAGTGTCGAATAGAAACTTGTTAGAGGACTCCTTAAGCTTTCCAGGCATGTATATATATTCCTATGTTTCTGTTCAAATTTAGGAATTAAGTCTGTATATAATCCTTGATGACAATTTGTTTTTAGTCTTAGTACAATTTCTTTGTCCATATTATTTTGATGAAACCATAGAAAAAATTAGATCATCACATGCAAATTTATGATAGTCATGAGAAAATGCTTCGGTCATGGATAAATAATTAGCCAAGAACATTAGGACCTCACCTGTACACGCTTGGGGCTTCTAACTTCAAATTTAGCGTTGGTTGAAACTGAAGTTGTAGCCAAAGTCTTGAAAACTTAATGCAGTTTTGCACAACCATTTATAAAGAGCTTCAGTTAAATGAACTTTCTCAGAAGTCAAATTGGTTGGTTTCTTACATCAGAATATGTTAGTATGATGTTGCGAGAAAATGGTTGGTTTCTTAAATCATAATTGGTTGGTTGCTTCTTCTGCAGGGTTCGGGAACGCGCCGAGAAGATCCCAGAGGCAGTGGAGGGGCTAGCATGTAGCCCGGTGGAACTTAATTTGCAAATTGTGTTGTTATCGATGTTTTGGATAATGTTTTATAACTATTTTGTTGTGTATCTGTTCTGTATATTATCTGTATGTGTTCTGTGTTCTCGCCATTGATCGAGGTAGTCAGTTTCTGTTTAAAAAAAATTTGAAAACTTAACTTACGTCCACTATAGCCATGCCGACGTAAGTTCGCTCAGTTTAACTTATGTCGGTATGTTCTGACCAACGTAAGTTAAACCACTTAACTTACATCGGTTTGGCGCAACCGACGTAAGTTACACCACTTAACTTACGTCGGCTTGTTGTGGTCTATGTAAGTACTCCGGCCCAGCCCGCGGCCCATCCCGGTAAATAACTTACGTCGGTTGACGAAAACTAACGTAATTAAGTAACTTACGTCGGCAATCGACGTAAGTTACCTTAATCACGTCTAAACTGTTTTGTCGGTCGGGAAACAACGTAATTAAGGTTAAACCGACGTAATTAAGTAATTTACGTTGGTTTATGCCTTAATTACGTCGGTTCAGACCGACGTAATTGATCGGGATTCCTGTAATGATAATGCTTAAGTCAAAATATCCTTGATCTAGTCATTCATGTCATCCTCTTCCCACACTTGCTGAGTACTCTATGTACTCATGCGCTTACCTTCGCCCTCAAAATATGAAGAAGAAGTGGCACCAGAAGATTTCTTCGTCAACTTGGAGAACCTAATCTAGGTTGGCAATCCTTCGCACAATTGCATGTGGAGCTGGAGCATTATTTACCTATTCTTCCGTTGTAGTCTGGACTTTGTAAATAGCTTAGATGATGTAAATAGTTTAGTGACGTGTATTTGGAGACCTATAGATCCTTATGTAAGACTTATTATGTAATCGAACATGAATATGTAATGAACTTTCACTTTTGTCAATGCATGTACGATTCAACTGATCATGGCGTACATGTGGTTAGCGTCTGTTCGTTGTCTTGATGATCAGGCGTGACAACGACGATCGTTGCAAACACAAGCGAGAATAGACATTAAAATCAGAATGAGATGTTAGAATCAAAAGGGAGCCCAAAGATCAAATAGCCACTAACACTATTACAAAAAAAATTTCACAGGCACCTCAATTTTTCAAACACTAGCGGTCCATAAAAAATGCGATTGTGATGACGAATGATACAATAACCGCATGTGATGACTGAACATCACAGGCGGATGTTAAAAACAATTGTGTGGGGTAAATATATTATTTTCTCAGATGTCTATTAATTAAGAACCGCCTGTACTGTAACAAACTTTATAGGAAATTTTTAATTAACCACCGCCTGGGTAAATACATGATTTTCACGAGCGGTGATTGTTTAAGAACCGCATGTACTGGTTCAAACATCACAAGCGGTTTTTATTTAAGAATCGCATCGACAAAGTCATTGTTTTCACATACTGCTTATTAATTAAGAAACGTTTGTGATGCTAATAAGCTCCTGTCAAGCTAATTCCTTCACAGCAAACTCTTGTAGATGCAAGTAACATATGTGACTCATCATTTGGATTGTCTAAAGCCTCAATTGAAGCCTTACGATACCTTGGAATGATTTTATCATCTATTTGAAGGATTTCTTTCCCGCCTATCCATTTGAAAAACCTAGGAAGATGCTCCTTTATCAGTTTTAATGCCTGAATATATTGACTAAAAATCAGTACCTTCTCTCATAGTGCTTCACACAAGCGATGAAGCGAACAACTTCAATCACAAATCTTGTTTTTACCCTTTCATAGGGATTTGATCTTAATCTTTCAAGCATAAATTTATCAATAAGTGAAGCTTCCTTATCAGACATGTTAATGGCAGTTATAAGCAAACGGTATGTCGAAGCTAACGAAATCTGAATTGGACTGAAGATAAAGAGATCTTGCATATGGGTGGTAATGTCCAGGTTAGACAGCGTGAAACTATGATGGCAGCCTTCAACAACATGAAAAGTGATGCTAAAGTTATGTCTTACTGTTTACAAGTCTTTTTGTTTTACATACTTATTATCGAAAATTATGTCCACAAGTTCTGCTTTCAGGTGTTACTCTGAGCCATTGGATTGCTCTAGGATTCGCGCTACTCAACGCTATCTCCAACTCCATTCCTCCTCTCACGATTCCTCACCTGTCCCAGTCCACGCAGGCGGCGCGACAGTCGGGCGACGCGGGTGAGCAACGCGACGAGCGGCACGACGAGGCAGGGAGCGTGAGAGCAGTGAGACGGCGAGATGAGCAGTGCAGGTTAGCAGCGCGGCAGTGCGACGGACAGGCGAGCGACACAGTGGCGAGAGAGCTGCGGGTAGGGATGGCAACGGCTAAAATATCCACGAATAATTTCTCTAAATATCTGTACTCGTTGGATAAAAATTGTATCCACATCCGTACTCGTTACACGCAACGGGCAGAATCCGCTACCCACGGATATTTTTTACCCACAGATATACTCGTTATCCAAAAAATATTAACAAAATAAAGTACAATACGTATAAATTTTTACAACAATTCAACACATAATAAAACATGTCCACTATATTATCCAACATATAACACAACGGTCCATAACACACACACACACAAACACACACACACACACACACACACACACACACACACACATATATATATATATATATATATATATATATATATATATATATGAATTTTTATTGAACCAACATGTCAATGCGGGTACGGTATACGAGTATGGATGTAAGATTTTCTACCCAATAAAACATATCCATTAAGTACAATCCGTTGTCTGAATCTGTACCCACAAATACAAATTCGGAACCAAATCCGTATACATCGGATGAGTGTTCACGAATATGCGGGTACCATCCCCAGCTGTGGCAGAGCTGCGGGCTCCAGGTTTTTCAAAACCTGGTTAAGGACTCACTGACCTGAGTGGCAAGGTGGTCCACTTATGTTGGCCCGAAGTGAAGGGAGTCCGGCCCAGCAGTTCGTTCGTGAGAGGCTATCTTCTCGTGGGTCATGCAACTGCATTGCCAGGCCCAAACGCCCAAGGTGGTCCACTTTGTCTTGCCCGCTTATCCCGCCGCCCGCTTGCCCCGTGGGTCGGATCGACGGAGCGGAGCTCGACGAGGACGACTGGACGAGGAAGACGACGGCAGTCCGCTCGCAGCCGAGCTTTGTGTACAAGCCGCCTCCATAGTAGAGGACAAACCATGCCACACTGCCGTTGCGCTGCTGGCCCACCCGCGTGCGCCGCTTTCGTTCGCCGTTGAACGCCGGCCGCCGCGCGGCGCGCGAGTGTGACCAGCTCGTACGTCCTATCGTCGGAAGAGTTCGCGATGCCGGCTTCGTCTGCGTCGGAGACTACCGACTCCTTACCCCTGTCGTCCGCCGTTGACACGCAACCCTAGCTTACTACCGTGATCACCGGCCAATCTATCGACCATCATCACAGACTAGATCTCCAGTCGTTACGCACCGGCCGTTAGTTCGCGCTCTCCGTCTACCGATCATCAGCCTGGCATCTTACCATACGGCCATCGTAAATCACGGCGTGCATCAGTGAGGCGCTCACCATCCCGTAACTAACACATCATGCCAAGCCCTACCCTGCTGTGCCTCTACGCGTGTAGAACTGTGGGATGCATGATTAGCCATTGGCCACGCCAGGGTTTCACGGACCTCTGCTTCAAAGTCCACGTCCACAGAAGCCATGCATGGAATGATTGGCGAGGAATCCCCAACTTACTGTCGGTACTCGGTACGCAGAGTGTGTGCCATCTGACAGAAACTCAACCCCAGGACACACAAACAAACAAACAAACTTATCGTCGCCACATCCGTTGCAAATTAAACACCTTCGGTTCAGCTAAGGTGGACTTCGGCTGGCAGCTAAGGTGATATGATGAGGCGGATGAGACGAAACCTACAATGCTGATACGTCGGAGCAATTTAAATCGCGTCTCAAGTCAACCACGCTGAGTTGTGTTATGCCTCCCATGTTCTTGCTATTGACAAAACTGAGCTAAACGCCTTTTCGAAAGAAAAAAAAACTGAGCTAAACGACTTGAACAAACACGACGATAAACATACACTATTCTTCCTCATCCAACCACCGTGCGTTCCTCGGACTGACTATAAAGAGACTTGCTGCATCTCAGCTCCATCACTACACTACTCACTCATCACTTCTTCTCTCGGTCGAGCTAGCTTCTAATCCTTTGAGCTGCACTGTTACCGTTCTCTGAGATGGCTAAGCTTGCTGTTCTGGCCCTGCTCGTGGTGCTCTGTTCATCAGTGACAGGCCTGGCTTCAGGATACGGCTATGGCGGTTATCCTCCTGCCCCGGTCCCAGGTCCAGCAGGCGGCAATGGTAGTAACCCCTTGCCGATGCCGATCCCAGCCCCAATTGCCAACGGCCTTGCCGTAGGTTTCTACGACCAAACGTGCCCGGACGCCGAGAAGATCGTGGCAGGCGTCGTCCAGGAGGCGGTGAAAAGCAACCCTGGCATTGGTGCAGGGCTTATCCGAATGCTCTTCCACGACTGCTTCGTCGAGGTACATTACATACCTGAGCACATGTTGTTAGCTTAGCTCTCTGTGGATGTGGATGTGCTTTGTCACCAGTGTAGAGGGCGGTCGTCACTATATATATGTCAATGTGTATATGTGCACGTGCTTAACTCTGCATGTTGGAACGATTAGGGCTGCGACGCGTCCGTGCTGCTCGACCCGACCACGGCGAACCCGCAGCCGGAGAAGCTGTCCCCGCCAAACTCCCCGAGCCTCCGCGGCTTCGAGGTCATCGACGCGGCCAAGGCGGCGCTCGAGGAGGCGTGCCCCGGGCGCGTCTCCTGCGCGGACGTCGTCGCGTTCGCCGGCCGCGACGCCAGCGCCGTGCTCAGCAACGGCAGGGTGCGCTTCGGCATGCCCGCCGGCCGCCGCGACGGCAACGTGTCTCTCTCCAGCGCGGCGCTGCAGTTCCTGCCGCCGCCGACGTTCAACCTCGCCCAGCTCGCCGCCAGCTTCGCCGCCAAGGGGCTCGACATCGACGACCTCGTCGTCCTCTCCGGCGCGCACACCGTCGGCCGGTCCCACTGCTCGTCTTTCGTCCCCAGCGGCCGCCTCAACTCGTCGACGTCGAACATGAACCCCGCGCTGGCCGCGTCGCTGCGGACCAAGTGCCCGGCCAACCCGAACGCGACTGACGACCCCACCGTGGACCAGGACGTGGTGACGCCCAACCTGCTCGACAACCAGTACTACAGGAACCTGCTCAACGGCAACGTGCTGTTCACGTCGGACGCGGCGCTGCTGACGTCCGGGCGCACGAACGTGTTGGTGATGCTCAACGCGCTGTTCCCTGGGCTGTTTGAGGCGAAGTTCGCCAAGGCGATGGTGAAGATGGCGAGCATCGGGGTGAAGACAGGCGCTAATGGCGAGATCAGGAACAAATGCCGGGTCGCCAACTAATCTCATCTAATACATTATTTTCGAGTTGCTGAATGCACCGTTCCTCAATTATTTTCTCCAGACATTTTCATTGAAGCTTCAGTGTGGGCCACCTCGCATGATTTTTATTTATTTTTCTTGTCTTTTTCTTTTGGATGATGTCTTCATTTCCTCTTGACATTATATTGTTGCGAGGTCAACTGTAACTGATATTTTTTGAATTAATATATGCTCTTTATGGAAAAGACTTTGCATGATATATGTATGCATGTTAAACCATTTTCTTTTTTTGGATGATGTCTTCATTTCCTCTGAACATTATATTGTTGCGAGATTATCTGTAATTTTTTTAAACCCAGGGCAGGAGTGCTGCCCATGCATTAAGTAGGAAATTGGTGAGTACAACCTAGAGGTACAATATCTAACCGAAGAAACTTATTTCTTCGGGTTCAATGAGGAGGAGCATCCTCCTTCATCAAAACATACAACCCAGCGGTACAAAATAGCTACTCCCCAAGTGAAGTACCCCGGTCTTCAAATGCCCCCGAGAAATCCGTTAATCTATCTTGAATTAGCCTAGATAGCTGATCTGCTGAGGACATTTTATGTTGAAAATTCTATGATTTCTCTCCTTCTATATAAACCACCAGAAGAAAAGTAGCAAGCCAGCTTTCCGTTTTTTCTGCTCCTTGGTTCCTGTTTTGGACATTCTTAGGATCGAAGTCTGCACATCCTGCGGCAGAGCTGTCCAAATCGAGGTCTGCCAGCGCAGTTCTAGAGCCAGCCGTGCCCAGACCTCCTTTGTGAATGTGCACTCAGTGAGCATATTAGAGAGTCTCTGGATGGTGAGTGCACAATGCACAGTCCGGGTTTGCTGTCCATTTTTTCTTGATCAGATTATCCGATGTTGGCGCCTTGTTCTGGATCGCAACCCATGCAAAAAACCTGCACTTAGGTTCCGTGTAGGCCTGTCAGAGCATATGTGAATGATTGGGTTCACTGGATCCAATAAATTGCATGTCATAGGCTGATTTTGCAGTGAACTTCCCTGAGCTTGTCCACCTCCAGGATATACCATCCATTTCTTCATTCAGCATAACCGTAGAGACAGCAGAATACAGCAGCACCAATTCATCTAGCAAATCCTGAGTGTCACACCTCCGCAAGTTCCTGATCCAATTGTCATTTGATAGCTCCACTTTGACCGATCTATTTTTCCTAGTAGCCTGTTCGAACAGGTGTGGAGCAAGCAGTTTCGGCGATGTTCCAAGAAGCTATCTGGCTTCCCAAAATGGCGTGTCACTCCCGTTTCCTATTGTCACTTGAGTGGAGCTGAAAAACAAATCCCCGTCTGAGACATCCCGACACCTGAACAGGGGCTTCCACGGTTTTTCCATCGCCCCCCATAGACCCCATAGCCATCTCATGCGAAGGGCTCGTCCAAACTTCTCCAAATCCTTTAGACCCAAGCCTCCCCATTTTTTTGGTCGCGTACATCTGGACCATTTCACCAAGCAATGACTATTGATCATTCTATCAGGTGATTCCCCCCGCCAAAGGAAGCTTCTTCTATGTTTATCTATTTGCTTAATCGCCCATTTTGGTATCCTGAAAACTGTAAGAAAGTAGGTCGGAATGGTAGTTAGCACTGAGTTGATTAGCACTAACCTTCCTGGGTAAGACACCATTTTTCTCTTCCACCCTGGAAGTTTGTTGGCTATCCTTTTTACCAGTGGGTGGATGGCCGACTTAGGCAGCTTTTTTAAGTGCAGGGGTAAACCCACATACGTGGTGGGGAAATCTGCTACTCTGTAATTATCTCCACAAATAGTTGTGAGATTTAGTTCATGACAGTTGATTGGGAAGAACTGAGTTTTCTCCATGTTGACCTGCAGCCCTGATGCATTGCCGAAGATATTGAGAAGCACCTTGGTGATTTCAACCTCAAACGCCGTGGGCCGAATGAAGACTGCGGCATCGTCTGCATACAGGGAAACTTTGAATTCGGAGCATTTCTTGTGGACCGGTTGCAGCAGACCCTTAGATTGCGCATAGGTGAACATTTTATGAAGTGACTCCATTGCTAAAATGAATAGCATAGGCGACCATGAGCCCCCCTGTCTCACTCCTCGTGTGTGATGTATTGGCCTCCCTGGCTCACCGATGAAGTCGTGCCCAGAGATTCGAGATCCAATTAGTCCATATCCTTCCAAACCCCAGATGTGTCATTATATGTAGCATATACGACCAGTTCACCGAGTCAAAAGCCTTGGATATATCCAACTTGATGAACAGGGCTGAGATCTTCTTTCTGTGGATTTCTTTGATCATCTCCTGGACCAGCATGAAGTTATCGTGTATTGTCCTTTGCTTGATGAAAGCATTTTGGTTTAGGGAGATCAACTGCTATAATTCTGAACCTAATCTGTTTTCCAAGAGTTTGGAGATTATTTTGGAGAAACTGTGTGTGAGGCTAATCAGCCTGTAGTCCCCGATGAGCATTGCGTTGTCTCTCTTTGGGATTAGTACTACGAATGTTGTGTTCACCCTCTGAAGCTCCTGCTGATTCATATTGAAGAAGTATTGGATTGCATCTAGGAATTCCGCTTGTATTATCACCCATTTTGGTATTCTGAAAACTGTAAGAAAGTAGGTCGGAATGGTAGTTAGCACTGAGTTGATTAGCCCTAACCTTCCTGGGTAAGACACCATTTTTCTCTTCCACCCTGGAAGTTTGTTGGCTATCCTTTTTACCAGTGGGTGGATGGCCGACTTAGGCAGCTTTTTTAAGTGCAGGGGTAAACCCAGATACGTGGTGGGGAAATCTGTTACTCTGTAATTGTCTCCACAAATAGTTGTGAGATTTAGTTCATGACAGTTGATTGGGAAGAACTGGGTTTTCTCCATGTTGACATGCAGCCCTGATGCATTGCCGAAGATATTGAGAAGCACCTTGGTGATTTCAACCTCAAACGCCGTGGGCCGAATGAAGACCGCTGCATCATCTGCATACAGGGAAACTCTGAATTCGGAGCATTTCTTGTGGACCGGTTGCAGCAGACCCTTAGATTGCGCATAGGTGAACATTTTATGAAATGGCTCCATTGCTAAAATGAATAGCATAGGCGACCATGGGCCCCCCTGTCTCACTCCTCGTGTGTGATGTATTGGCCTCCCTGGCTCACTATTCAACAGGACAGAGGATGAAGTCGTGCCCAGAGATTCGAGATCCAATTAGTCCATATCCTTCCAAACCCCAGATGTGTCATTATATGTAGCATATACGACCAATTCATCGAGTCAAAAGCCTTGGATATATCCAACTTGATGAACAGGGCTGAAATCTTCTTCCTGTGGATTTCTTTGATCATCTCCTGGACCAACATGAAGTTATCATGTATTGTCCTTTGCTTGATGAAAGCATTTTGGTTTAGGGAGACCAACTGCTATAATTCTGAACCTAATCTGTTTGCCAAGAGTTTGGAGATTAATTTGGAGAAACTGTGTGTGAAGCTAATCAGCCTGTAGTCCCCGATGAGCACTGCGTTGCTCTCTTTGGGATTAGTACTACGAATGTTGTGTTCACCCTCTGAAGCTCCTGCTGATTCATATTGAAGAAGTATTGGATTGCATCTAGGAATTCTGCTTGTATTATCTCCCAGCAAGAGCGGAAGAAAGCTCCTCCAAACCCATATGGACCCGGAGCTTTTTCCTTTGGTCATTCTTGAATGACTTTGAGGATTTTCTGCTGTAGGATCGAAGAGCACTTTAAAAGCTACCAGAGGGGGGTAAATGGTAGATTTAAAAATCTTACGCAGCGGAAACAATAAAACCCTAATCCCTTCGGTAGAAAAATGATCTGTTAAATAAATCGTGTATGAGACTAATCTAAACATGTTTCTCCGTGACAAAAGTAATAGATATCAGAGAGAATCAATTCACGAAGACAACACAAAAAGAATTACTAAAATCCATCGAGAAAAACTCAAGTTATGATCGAAAGATCAGACTATGGTCAATCTGACTTACCTGAGAAAAACAGTTTCTGGAATGCTGCAAAGAAACTCGTGTAGCTTAGAAACGACAAATCCAATGACCGTGAAATTTTGACAGATGATAGAAAATCAAGTTGTGAAGACAACCCAAAAATAATTACGTCAATTGGATCTATAAAACTCGAGTTATGATAAAACCACCGACGAAAGGTAGTGCTGTCCAGAAACTCGACGAGTAAAACTTGTCTGGAACAAGTCGGACGAACAAGGCACAAAAGTTCCTTCAAACTACGAATTTTATTCAATAGAACACAAGAGGAACAGCCCCAAAGTCGTCTCTCACGAGCTTTGGCCTTCCCTTGCTTATATAACCAGACCTTAGGCCATCCCAATCTCAACTAGGACTCCAATCCTAATCCGATCACAATCGGAACTTTCCATAACTGCTTAGGACTCTTCTATACGCAGATAGAAGCAATCTTAAGACTTCCAAACACCTTAGGAACGTATCCCACATTCCTAAACAACTCAAATTCGTGACACACACGAAATCCTAACATAACCAACTCGATATTTCCATATCGAGCCATAACCGACTCAGCTAGCAGCCTAAGTCTTCAACTGATACGATCTGATCCTTCCGATCAGATCTTCCTTCCATAATTCGTCTCTAGAAGCATATTGCCACGTCATGCACCGCATGCATACATGCGAACACCTTCCTTTGACCTTCATATGCACTGCCCTTGATTCAATCATCCTGCGCGACCTCCTGACCCGCTCAATCACAGTTCTCCCGAACTTGGTTGTTGGAACCTCATCTCCTCCTGAGACTAGTCCAATGGATCCTGTCACCAGCCATGACTTGAACTCAAGCAACACCTGCACATGAACAAACAAACAATCCATACGAGGCCAAGTCCTCGACTTGACTCAAGTTAGTTCCGAACACAACACCTTATGTGAGAACCTCACATAAGCATGTTGCAAAAACACAGTAGAAACGATATCAACCATATCATCCAAAACGCACCAAAAACTTAGCAAATGAATACTAAGCAATCTTTCCAACAATGTAAAGCAAGTACGAAACATTTCAAATGAAAAGTAGAAGCACTTAGGTCAAGTTCTGGACCTTGCCAGAGCAACCCGGAGCTTGAGCCGGAGCTAACAAAAGCTAGTAGAACCTAGCGCCGGAGCTTTCCAAAACTAGTAGATCCTAGCACCGGAGCTTACCAAAACTAGTAGATTCTAGAACCGGAGCTTACCAAAAACTAGTCAAAACTAGTCAACCCAAAACCGGAGCTAGACAAAGTACGTCGGAGCTAAGCAAAAGCATGCCGGAGCTATCAAGGACATGCCGGAGCTAAAGATAAAGCTCACCGGAGCTAACCAAAGCTAGTCGGACCTTACCAAGAAGTCGGACCTAGCATCTAACGTAGCCGGAGCTACCCAAAACAAGCCGGACCTACCGTCGGACCTTGCTGTAGCTCGGAGCTAGAGTCGGACCTTGATAAAAAGGTGTTTTGGTGATATTTAAAACTTTTATCATCAAAGCCAAGTGTATTCACTACAAGCCAATGTATTCAACACACTTAGGTCTTACAATCTCCCCCTTGATGAATGCATTGGCAACACCATTTAAAATCCGAACATTGGCTTATTCACATAAAAGCTTTGAAAACAATTTCTCCCCCTTTGTAAATCAATTTCTCCCCCTTTGTAAATCAAAATTAAAAAGAGAAGAAAATGAAAATCATGAAAATTTCTCCCCCTTTATTATCTCTCCTTATACCCATATTCTCTTTCTCTTCATGCTTATCTCTCCCCCTTTGACAATGTATTCAGCAAGTCATGAGCATATAAACAATTTTTCTCTCCAACTTGAGTTGTTATGAGCATATTATAACATATATATATAAACAAGGCTCATCCAAGTTATACTATCAAGTACCTTACATTATCACATCAATGAAATACATAAGGTAGTGTAAGCCATGCTAGAGATCAAATGTAATTTTTCAATTTAAGCAAGTCATGATCTCACAAACTTAACTATTTCAAAATCTGAAAGCATGACACTAGTTGCTGCAGTTATCATTTTTCAAAGCATAAATTTAGATCATATGATAATTGCAAGAGATTATATGCGCATCTGCCTTATTCTAACCAACCAAGCCAAGCCTATGTCATTTGACAATCAGAAGCTTAAGGACATGGTTTTAGTCATACACAACTTCTTCCAAGTTCATATCTAAGTGCAATGACAAGCTATCTCAAAAGAAGAAGTGCGATGCATGCATATTCTCTTGATCTTTTCTCAATTTATATTAGTTCATAAAAACTCAACATGTGAGTTGATTACTTGATTAATTCTTTATGATTAAAAGCATTTGTGAGCATGCAAAAAGTTCAAAACAGCAAGAAAGTTCGACCATGACCAGATTTAGTGTAAGTAATTATTCCAATTACTAGACATGGCAAAAACTACAAAATGTATAACATGAGTAATGTAGTAAGAACTTTCAGCATGTAAAAGGAATCACAAAGTCATATATGTATGAAATACTATGCTCATATTATTTTAATTTCAAATTCACACATAGACTTCCCAAGTTTCAAAAACTCCCCCTCAATTTAAGCCATGAGGATGCATAACCCCTATTTCACTACGAATGAAACAAAAACGAGTGAAATCCAAAGGTTTTGTAAAAATGTCAGCCAATTGATGTTCGGTATCTATATGGTGAAGCACAATGTTTCCTTTTTCAACGTTATCTTGGAGAAAGTGATACCTAATATCAATGTGCTTAGTTCTAGAATGTTGCACGGGATTTTTGGCAATGCAAATAGCACTAGTGTTATCACAAAACAGTGGAACACTATCTAGATCAACCCCATAGTCCTTAAGTATTTGAACAATCCAAAGAATTTGTGAGCAAGCACTAGCGGCAGCTACATATTCAGATTCGGCTGTGGATTGTGCAACTGAATTTTGTTTTCTAGAGGACCAAGCAACAAGAGAATTACCAAGAAAATGACAAGCACCAGAAGTACTTTTCCTATCAATCCTACAACCCCTAAAATCATCATCCGAAAAAGCTTTCAAAGTAACGGTTGAGGAAGAAGGAAGAAAAATGCCAAATTCTTGAGTTCCATGTAAGTACCTGAGAATCCTTTTGACGGCTTGACGATGTGAAACACGTAGGGAAGCTTGAAACCGTGCACAAAGACATACGCTGAATTGTATGTCCGGTCTTGATGCCGTGAGTTACAAAAGTGATCCGATCATGCTTCTATATTCTTTTTGATCCACGGATTCACCATCTTCATCAAGTTCAAGTGTTGTTGATGTTCCCATTGGTGTCTTAAGAGGCTTGCTTTTGTTCATGTTGAAGCGCCTTAGGAGGTCTTTGGTATACTTCGTTTGATGCACAAAGGTACCCTCCTTGGTTTGCTTGATTTGCAGCCCCAAAAAGTAAGTGAGTTCACCCATCATACTCATTTCAAATTCGGAACTCATCATTGCTGAAAACTTGGACACAAGATCATGAGAAACACAACCAAAGATAATATCATCCACATACACTTGAACGAATAATGATTCATTGCCATGCTTAAGCACAAAAAGAGTTTTATCAACCTTGCCCATGGTAAACCCCTTGTCAAGTAAGAATGTTTTTAACCTATCATACCATGCTCTAGGGGCTTGTTTGAGACCGTATAAGGCTTTTGACAGTTTGTAAACATGATTAGGAAAATCTGGATTTTCAAAACCCGGTGGTTGTTTGACATAAACCTCCTCATCTATGTAGCCATTAAGAAAAGCACTTTTAACATCCATTTGATATAGCTTAAAACCTTTAGATGCTGCAAAAGCTAACAAAATTCTTATGGCTTCTAATCTAGCGACAGGAGCAAAAGTTTCATCAAAATCTAGACCTTCAACTTGAGTGAAACCTTGAGCAACCAACCTAGCCTTATTCCTAACCACAACCCCATCCTCACTTTGTTTATTTTTAAATACCCATTTAGTTCCAATTAAAGTGTGACCTTGAGGTGGAGGTACAAGTTTCCAAACATTATTTCTTTCAAAATTTTCTAACTCTTCTTGCATGGCAATAATCCAAGATTCATTAGTGAGAGCGTGTGATATATCTTTAGGTTCAAAAGAAGCAACAAAAGCAGAATGAGCATGAGAGTTTGGATCGCAAAACCTGGACCGTGTGACTCGTTCGTGCAAGCTTCCAATCATCTGTTGTGGGGGATGATCTTTGTAAAAATGTCGGGGAACAGATGTCTCACAAGCTTCTTCTTCGTTAGTTTCATCGTAGATTGATGAGCTTGTGACTTGAGGACGATCAGGACCAGCAGAGGTGATAGCCGGAGCTTGTTCAATGTCCGGAGCTGGACACGTGTCAGCTTCGGAACTACCAGGCAGTATCACCGGCTCTTCTTCATCTTCGAAAATACCCTCTCCCTGAGGATACGGATCTGGTCCTGCAACATCGGAGCTAGTACCTGGGCTAGCTTCATCAAAAGACACTTCACAAGTCTCCACAATTTTGTTAGTGTCAAGTAATAGCACACGATAGCCTCTAGTATGAGATGGATAACCAAGAAACATGCCATCAATGGATCTAGGTTCAAATTTATCAAGATTACCATGTTTCTTAACAAAGCATTTGCAACCAAAGACCCGAAAGTGTGTAACACTAGGCCTATGTCCGAACCGGAGCTCATATGGTGTTTTACCTAGCTTAGCACGCAAGAAAACACGATTTGAGACATAACAAGCGGTTGCTAACGCATCAGCCCAAAATTTCCTAGGAGTTTGATATTCATCAAGCATAGTCTTAGCCATCTCAACTAAGGTTCTGTTCTTTCTTTCTACAACACCGTTTTGTTGAGGTACATATGGTGAAGAGAATTGCTGATCTATTCCATTTTCAGCACAAAAGTGATCAAAAGATTGATTTTTAAATTCAGTTCCATTATCACTTCTAATTGCTTTTAATGATCCTGGGTGATCAATTGATAATCTAAGAAATAAAGTTCTAAAGTGACTAAAAACATCATTCTTAGACGCCATAAAATAAACCCAAGAGTATCTAGAATAATCATCAACAATAACAAGAACATACCATTTACCTCCGAAGGATTGACCACGTGAAGGTCCTACGGTGTCAAGATGCAAAAGTTGACATGGTTTAGTTGTCATGATCAATGTGAGAGGAGTATGTGAACCTACAACCATCTTAGCATGTCTACAAGAAGAACACACAATTTCTGTGTCTCCTTTAAGCTTAGGCAACCCACGTATGCGATCAAGAGCACTAACACGCGTTAGATGATCAAAGCCTACGTGACCAAGTCTACGATGCCAAAAATATAAGTCCTTTGAATCATTAGCAACTAGACACCTATGCTTAGAGGAAGACATATCAAAATCAGCTTTAAAAACTCTTCCAAACCGAGACATGTTAAAAATAAGCTCACTATTTGAACCTACAACTTTGCAGCAGCTTTTATTGAAAATAATTTCTAGATTTTCATCTAGCAGTTGTGCAACAGGAAGCAAGTTGTATTTCAAATTTTTGACAAGTGCCACATCTTTT
Source organism: Tuctoria greenei (assembly GCA_036927565.1). Lineage (NCBI taxonomy): Eukaryota > Viridiplantae > Streptophyta > Magnoliopsida > Poales > Poaceae > Tuctoria > Tuctoria greenei. Next base: position 1,697,168 of record JAYESD010000012.1, on the reverse strand, counting down.
AAAGTGTAGTGATCATTTACTCTAACCGAACCCTTAGCAATTATAGGAGTTGAAGAATTATCGGCAAAAGTAACATTTTCTACACGTGACACAAAAGAGAGGGAGGAGAACCAATCTTTGTTACCGGTCATGTGGCGTGAGCAACCTGAATCCACAATCCAAATGTTCTCCTTCCTCAAACGTGTAACCTACATAGAAGCACAATACGTCGATGACTCAATACTGGGGTTAGTCAAAAGGCATTTAGGTATCCAGTACTGAGTCACACGACGTGCAGTAGGAAAAACATGCGAAAGCTGAGATAAAACAGCAGGTTTATGAGTCAAAGATTGAGGTTTTCTGTTCTTAATAGTTGATTTAGAAGCTGTTACTTGTTTAGAGTGAAAACCAGTAGCTCCGGAGGTAAAAGCAAAAGGTCCGGAGGCAAGAGCTGAAGCTCCAGAGGGAACAACAGAAGATCCGGGAGCTCTCGGAGCTATCAGAACTACCGGAGCTGCCTTTGTAGATTTCTTGCCAAAAGTTCCAGAAGCTACCTTTTCAAATTTCTGACTCATTAAAGCAGGTTGCATGTTTCTAATTTTCGGTTTAGCATGAAGGTTATGAGATCTAGCAGACACTCTTTCCCTTTTCTATTGTTTAGCTAGTCTATAACAAAAATCTATGACATGACCATCTCTACCACAGTAGGTACAATGAAACTTAATTTTGTAATCATGCCTAGATGAGCACCCAACACTAGAAACAGAATTAGAAAGCACTCCTGCAGATTTGAAAACCACTTCTTTTTGTTTAGGAACTGCTTGAATCAAACCACTTCCTAATGACTTTACAATTTTAGGTGGATGTGCCTTAGCATGAGTATGAGAATCAAAACCTAAACCAGTTTTATTATTGCAAGACTTGGAGGAGTTCAGCAGCAAGTTTAGATTCTTATTCCCATTATAAAACCGACCTAGTGTCCTATTCATGTCATCAAGTTTCTTGGACAAGTCTAGGCAGTTTGCACATGAAGTTTTTCCTTTTAGTTTGCAATTGGAACAATTTTTAACTTCATGAGATCATAAAGCATTGTTCAGAATGGAAATTTCATTCATTGCATCTTTTAGTTTCTTATCAAGATTTTCACATGCAGAACAATACAAATCATCTGTAGAACAAGAAGCATCTTTTAAGTTTTTATCACTAAGTGCAGCAAGCTCTTTGTTCTTTTTAATTTCTTCATCAAGTCTATCTAGAGTGGAGGAGTGTGCACTTCTTAGTGTGGACAATTGTTCATAGATTAAGTCACATGAGGGACATGCATCATCACTAGGAATCAAAGTTTTTAAACGGTTAATTTCAGATTCTAGTGATTCAATTTTAGCAGCATTATCCCTGAGCTTTTTGTCCTTTTTCTTGACAATAATAGTTGCACGAGAAATAGCATCACACATTTCATTGCAGGTAGAACATACCTCATCGTCTTCACTGTTGTGTTCTGCATCCTCCTGACTTGATCTTGATCTTGTTTTGCCCGTCATGAAGCATAAGTTGGCCAGATCGTCATCATCTTCATCACTTTCAAAGTCTACATCACTTGAACTAAGTTCTTGAAGTGCGGTGATGAGGCTGTTAATCATCTTGCGTCCTATGGTACCCTTCTTCTTCTTGTTGGAGTTTCCAGAGGAGGTCCGGACCTTGCTTTGTTTTTCTTCCCGGGTGGTCGGACCTGAAAGGTTAGGGCATTCTGTACTAAAGTGTCCTATTTTACCACATTCAAAACAGCGTTGAGGTCCAGAGCTTCCTCTCCTTCTTGTTCTCACATTTTGCAATGCTTTTGAGAATCTAGTAGAGATGAGTGCCAACTCCTCTTCTAGAAATTCTTCGATCTGTTCCAGGGTTAGTGAGGACAACAAAGCAAGAGTATTGCAGGATGATGATTGGCCAGACCTAGACATATCATGTTGTGAAACAAATGCAATAGACTTGTTTGGGTTCTTACGTGCTAGGATGTCAATTTCATGAGTTTTTAGTTTAGAATAAAGTACATCTAATGTAAGAGAACTCATGGCAATTGATTCACGAATATATGTTACTTTCATCTCCCAAATTGACATGTCTAATGCACTAAGAAGTTGCCTAGCATTCTCAGCATCAGAAAAAATAACATTGACACTACGTAAGTTGCTGAGAATTTTATTGAAACGAGCAAAGAGGTCATCGATAGACTCACCTGGTTGCATCTCAAAACGCATATATTCCTTTTTGAACATATCTTGTTTTACCTCCTTGATTGTGTTGGAGCCTTCATGATAATCACAGAGAGCTCTCCAAACATCGTATGCTGACTGGAGGTGCGCAACACGATCAAAGTCGCTCTGAGTGAGTCCTTGGATGATCAAGTTTCGGGCTTTGTTGTTATTGTCGACGTCCCGTATGTTCGTAGCCGTAACTTGATTGTTAGGTGGGACTTCATAAGGTTTGTACACCTTTTCCCATATTGCGAAGCCTTGCGCCTGGATGAAGGCCTCCATGCATGCCTTCCAAACCTGAAAATCAATACCAGCAAACACACAAGGTTTGGTGGAGTACTTCTCCATGATGATTAGTCAAAAACACGTGCAAATCACAAATATTAGAGCACCGTGGCTCTGATACCAATTGTAGGATCGAAGAGCACTTGAAAAGCTACCATAGGGGGGGTGAATGGTAGATTTAAAAATCTTACGCAGCGGAAACAATAAAACCCTAATCCCTTCGATAGAAAAACGATCTGTTAAAGAAATCGTGTATGAGACTAATCTAAACGTGTTTCTCCATGACAAAAGTAATAGATATAAGATAGAATCAAGTCACGAAGACAACACAAAGAGAATTACTCAAATCCGTCGAGAAAAACTCAAGTTATGATTGAAAGATCAGACTATGGTCAATCTGACTTACCCGAGAAAAACAGTTTCTGGAATGCTGCAAAGAAACTCGTGTAGCTTAGAAACGACAAATCCAATAACCGTGAAATTTTGACAGATGATAGAAAATCAAGTTGTGAAGACAACCCAAAAAGAATTACGTCAATTGGATCTATAAAACTCGAGTTATGATAAAACCACCGATGAAAGGTAGTGCTGTCCAGAAACTCGACGAGTAAAACTTGTCTGGAACAAGTCGGACGAACAAGGCACAAAAGTTCCTTCAAACTATGAATTTTATTCAATAGAACACAAGAGGAACAGCCCCAAAGTCGTCTCTCACGAGCTTTGGCCTTCCCTTGCTTATATAACCAGCCCTTAGGCCATCCCAATCTCAACTAGGACTCCAATCCTAATCCGATCACAATCGGAACTTTCCATAACTGCTTAGGACTCTTCTATACGTAGATAGAAGCAATCTTAAGACTTCCAAACACCTTAGGAATGTATCCCACATTCCTAAACAACTCAAATTCGTGACACACATGAAATCCTAACATAACCAACTCGATATTTCCATACCGAGCCATAACCGACTCAGCTAGCAGCCTAAGTCTTCAACCGATACGATCCGATCCTTCCGATCAGATCTTCCTTCCATAATTCATCTCTAGAAGCATATTGCCACGTCATGCACCGCATGCATACGTGCGAACACCTTCCTTTGACCTTCATATGCACTGCCCTTGATTCAATCATCCTGCGCGACCTCCTGACCCGCTCAACCACAGTTCCTCCCGAACTTGGTTGTTGGAACCTCATCTCCTCCTGAGACTAGTCCAATGGATCCTGTCACCAGCCATGACTTGAACTCAAGCAACACCTGCACATGAACAAACAAACAATCCATACGAGCCCAAGTCCTCGACTTGACTCAAGTTAGTTCCGAACACAACACCTTATGTGAGAACCTCACATAAGCATGTTGCAAAAACACAGTAGAAACAATATCAACCATATCATCCAAAACGCACCAAAAACTTAGCAAATGAATACTAAGCAATCTTTCCAACAATGTAAAGCAAGTACGAAACATTGCAAATGAAAAGTAGAAGCACTTAGGTCAAGTTCTGGACCTTGCCAGAGCAACCCGGAGCTTGAGTCGGAGCTAACAAAAGCTAGTAGAACCTAGCGCTGCAGCTTTCCAAAACTAGTAGATCCTAGCACCGGAGCTTACCAAAACTAGTAGATCCTAGAACTGGAGTTTACCAAAAACTAGTCAAAACTAGTCAACCCAAAACCGGAGCTAGACAAAGTACGTCGGAGCTTAGCAAAAGCATGTCGGAGCTATCAAGGACATGCCGGAGTTAAAGATAAAGTTCACCGGAGCTAACTAAAGCTAGTCGGACCTTGCTGTATCTCGGAGCTAGAGTCGGACCTTGATAAAAAGGTGTTTTGGTGATATTTAAAACTTTTATCATCAAAGCCAAGTGTATTCACTACAAGCCAATGTATTCAGCACACTTAGGTCTTACACCTGCATTGAAAACGGGGTCTCTAGGTGCTCTAACGGCTGAGGTTGCCAACCCAATCGCTTCAAGTTAAGGGATGCTCCTCTAGGGGTGTAAGTGCTGAGGTGCTGCTGAAAATGTTGGAAGATAGCCCGAGCTTTGTCTTCGTGATTTGAGACTACTCCCTCATCTGTTTGGAGGCTATGTATGAAGTTCCTCTTCCTCCTAGCATTAGCTATGGTGTGGAAATATATTGTATTAAAGTCACCCTTCTTCAGCCACGTCAACCTTGCTGATTGTCTCACTCTCGACTTCTCTATAGCCACAAGCCCCAACAGTCTCATTTTCATCAGTTTTTTCAGTTGTAGCTCTTCTGCTGCCAACATTCTGTCTTCCTGTTCCACCTCAAGTTGGTGAATTACTTCCCTACAGATCACAGCTGCTAACTTTCCTTGGGGGATTGAGTCTTTAGCCCATCTGGAAAGCGCTTTAGCCGTTCTGGTCAGCTTGATATAAACTTTGAGAAATGGGTTATGACCATTTTGTATGGGTGCTTCCCACGCCCCCCGGACACATTCTTGGAAACCCTCCATCTTGGTCCAATATGTCTCGAACCGAAAAGGAAGTTTGATGTATGGCCTTTCAAGGGGTTGCAATATCAATGGTGCATGATCTGAGATCGATGTTAAGAGTGGGTAGAGGGATGGGTTGGGGTATAGTTCTTCCCACTCTGTTGTGGTAAATGCTATGTCTATCCTTATCAGTGTTGGAGAACTTCTGCCATCGGACCAGGTGAATTGTCTTCCTATCAACGGTACCTCCTTGACTTCCATATGATTTAAGGATCTTCGGAATCTAGTCATTAGGTGCCTGTTTACATTACCATAGTTTTTATCCTGGTCTTGGTATATAAGATTAAAATCTCCCAATACTACCCACTTTGTTCTCGCATGCTATTTCAGATCTCGCAGCTCTCTGATGAGTCGACATTTGTCAATGTCATGTTGCGGTCCATAGAACCCCATTACAGTCCACTTAGTAGGGGCCCTAACATCCGTTACTGTAGCCGAATTGTGTGCTATGTTAGGTGGATTTATGACAACTAGACACACTGCTCTTTCGCTGCTATAAGAATTCCACCTCTAGTGCCCTGTGCTGGAAGAATGGTCGTTTGACCTTCATAACCCCTTCCCAGAATACTTCTAATTTCGTGATTAGAGATGCTTTGAAGCTTGGTTTCCTGTATACACAAGAGATGCAGTTTGTTTTGTTGTATAATATGTCTTATCTCTTCCTGTCTGACATTGCTATTCAAACCCCTAACATCCCAGGTCATAAAAGTATAGTTACTTATACTGTCATTCATCATAGAAACAAAGAGGCAACTGATCCATTTCATTACTATCAACATCCAAAAGCACAGGTTCAGACCGCACGGGGCCAACCCCACACAAAATACACCAACCCAGTGCAAAAGCGCATCCACCCTCCCTAGGGCCCTTCTGACATGCCCAGGCAGCTACCACATGGTCAATCCTAAGCCCTACTAAGAACAGTACTAAGGAAGTAGATATAGATAACATAACATAGACAACTAAACAGCTTCCCATGGAGTCAGATGGCCTCCTGTAGAGGCACCTCCTCTGTCTAGCACTTCTTGTTCCTCTCTCCCTCTTCATGCAGCGCCTTCTTCTTCATTTTCTTGATTCTTTTCTTTGCCATCGCTCTACCTCTGTGAGCTTCTTTATAGCTTCCATAGCCGGCATTGAGAGCGGTTGTTGATACACCTGCAGGTACGTCTTGAACACTGCATCATCCATATCTTTGTTCTCCTATAGGATGCCCCAATTTTTGGCTAGAACTTCCTGCGCTTTTTTCACGCATGATTTGCTCCTTACCTGTTTCTCCTTCAGTCTAGGACTGTTCCTAGTTGGGTGGACTTGTTGGTTCCTTGGCTTCTGCTTTGCATGGGTTTTTCCCTTTGACTTTGGCTGATGTATCATAGCTGGTGCCACCAATAATGTCTCCAGAGGCTCTACTGTCAGGTAAGTGATCAATGACTCCGTTGTTGTCTTAGTGGCTGATTGTTCAAGCAGTTCTCCTTGTGGCACTTCACCTCGTAGAGGTCATGTGCCCTCCTCTTGATCTCCCAGATCAGTCCCCTCCATATCGGGTGCTTCATCTATTGGAGACCTTACATCCCCTGTTATCTCCATCGCCGCCTCCATTGCTTCCCCATGCTTCATCTGTGTTTTGGTCTTCATCAGGTCCAAGCTTCTCTCTGTATCCCCGGTGGTGTTGGTCTCATTTGTTAGGCCTCCATATCCCATCCTCTGTACCACTTCCATCATTTCTTCCGGAGAGCTTGTGAGCGGCAGTATAATAGAATCGGCGCCCACCCATGAATCCAGAGCTGGAGGTGCCCAGTTCCCTCCCGAGGAAGGCCTCATCCTTCTAGTGATTGGGCACCCCGGTTGTAGGTCAATGAGGATAGCTTCAGATGGCCTTAGTGCCATCGAGTCCTCCGTCTCTTCCTAGATTAAACCATTCAAAGTCATGTCCGATGTTGCTCTTTTTAGAATTTCCTTCCCTCCCTTGGCCACCCATAGTTCATGCAGTGCTCGATGCTCATCTGGTGGACTAGACCCTCTCGATGGCGGTGGGGAGGTACTGCGACACCCATTGTGACGTCTAGAAAGCTCCCCACGGAACCAACCACGTTGCCCCGCCCCATCCATAGCAATGCCCTTCCCCTTTGTCTTGTTAGCAATCCATCATGACACCCTGCTCATGAAGTGATGTGGTCTTCTGCCCCTATCATGCTTGTCCTCATCTTCATCTTCATCGTCATATGGCCTGCGATGGGTGATCTTCACTGGTCTACAGTATCTTTCCTGGTGTGCCAACACCCCCTCATCTAACTCTCCGCCTGGCCTCCCAAACTGCCGATTGAGTGGACGATAATGCACTTTCCCTTCAGCCTCTAATTCTGCTATAGAGAAATGATAGAAGTTCAGGTCTTTCACCGAGTCCAAGTGGATGAGGACCTTGAAGGTCTGCCCTCGCAGCATGTTTCTCAGTCTGGAGAAATGTAGCTCTTCATCAACCCCCAGGTTTTCTTTGCAGTCTGCCAATGTGAGATAAACCACTTGTGGGATCTGACTCAGATCTTGGCAGAAGGCCCAACAAACGTATGCTCTCTGGTTTTCTTTGCGCTTTGTGGCCACATCCACATGATGCACCACACACTAGTCACTCAGTACCTTGTCCACCACTTCCTGCGTCCATGCATATTGGGGCAACCCTTCTATACTTAGCTTGACATGGAAAGGTATTGATGTTTTCTGCACAATCCGACTAGCATCCCATTCACGGAAGTGGAAGGAGTATGGACCTTCATCAATGTGCCTTTTTGCATACACCGCATTTCGGACCACCCTTTCTGTGAAGATCATAATGAAGGGGTTATGGAAGGAGCGAAAGACATGAAACTCATACCTCCGCGGCCTTAGATGCTGGCAGATTGCATCCGCTAGTTCTTCCTTAGATGCCACCCCTAGGGGGCCCGTCTCTGTGACCAGCAAGGCGTGCCTGGTCAACATATATCTACGCTTCATCATCTCTTCCGTGAACCATGCAACCTTCTCCATTGCTTTTGGGCAGAGCCGTGGGTTGCCCGGGTAGAGGATGGCTCTCTCCAGCCTCGCTCCTGGCCGAGGGCGCCCCAGGGCCATCCCGCGAAGGTCAAACCCCGGGAGTCCCCACAGGGAAGGGCATGTAGGGACAGTCTAGCGGTCCCGCTCCGGCCAGTCCCGCTGCAGAGAGCGCCTTCCTCCCTCCTCCAGAGGGGACTGAACCAGTACTTCTCTGGTCGGGGTCACAGGGCGGGGAGAGTTCAGCTCACCAGATAGCCGATGCTGGCCTTGATCTTCCCGCCCGAGTGAAGGCTGTCTTTCCACCGCTCCACCTTCCGAGTGACGCTGCTGCTCCTCCGTCCTGCGGTGCTTCCAGTTGGCCGAGGAACTCCCGAGCGAGAGCCTTCTCTCCATGTTCACTGTTCTTGAGCCTCGCTCGGTGACAGCAGTTTGTGGGAAAACTCGCTTGGAAGAGCTAAGTGAGATTGGGCACCAGTATGAGATGTGCCCACTTCTTTTACATCGCCAACAGCAAGGGGGGTCTCTACAGTGCCTCCTGTAATGATCTTTGGCCAAGCAATTAAAGCATCTGCCTACCAAGAATTCATTGCTTGCAGAACCCTTTTTTGTTTTCGAGTCTGGACTTCCCCCAGTTTGCCCCTTCTTGAATTTTCACCACCAATACTTCGGCTTTACTGTGACCCACCGTCCCGTCACATAATGTTGCTCTGACGAACTAGCTGTAGGAAGCAGCATCAGGTACCTCCGCGTACTCTTCGATGCATCACTAATTTCTCTATTGGCTCCCTGTATACTGAGTGCTGACTTCCTGGGCTCTTCATCAGTCCACAGCCCATCCAAATCTCCTGGCCCATACTGTATTGTTGACCAGTCTCGGTCCATGACCGCTATCGGAGGCTCTGTGTTCAGGAAGACGACGGTCTCAGGGTGGTCGGTGAAACGGACCCTCCAGCGAGGGAGCGGCCGAGCTCGCCGCCCTCCTTCTGCCTGCAAGGGTCTCCCAGCCAGGCCGCTACCCTCGTAGCGTTTCTCAGCTCCTGTTTCACGATTTTCTGAGAGAACTAGTTCCCAGGATTGCCCAGATCTGTGGCAACTCTCTGGCCATCCATGGCCTCTCCCCCTTGCATTTAGCTTTGATCCGAATCAGAACCGATAGAAAAGTTTGCAGCTAGAAAGTGCAACTAACCTGTTCAATCGAGCCCCCATCCGGCCGTTATCACCTTGTCTGACAGCTTCCTTCCTTCCTTGCTTCCCTGTCGAGCCTTCCAGGAGGAACCGACTTCACCTCTCTCGACCCAGAAGATGCCGGGTAACTTGCTCAATCTCGCCGTGGGAGGTCTGATCTGGTGGAGCGAGGGAGATCTGTGGGGTAAGAGGTGGGATTTTTGGGAAGGATTTGCTCTTAGTTGCAAGTAGTAGAGAATCGCCCCCTATCTGTAATTGATATTTTTATATTAATATATGCTCTTTATCGAAAAGACTTTGCAAGATATATTTATGCATGTTAAATTCATTTCTTTTATGAAAAAAGGAATGTTTGTATTTTTTTTCTACAAACACGCAACCTTTGAATTTTGAAAGGTTATTAGTCCATGTACCTTTTGCTGTCAATAGAAGCAGGAAATGCCTTCTATCTTTGAAATGATATGATTGGTCTATTACATGCCATGCTTTCTTGTGTTGTCCGAACAAAAAGTTCAGGTAATTTCAGGTTCTAGCAAGGCATAGAGCATTATCCAATAAATTAGTTCAAAATAAACTAAAAATTTTATCCTAAATGACACATAATTTGGATGAAAAGGGTACTATGAGACAACGTAAATTCTGATGTCTCGCATCTGAAGAGATGTCAGTCTTCACCTGTTACGTCTGCATCCCTTGCAAGCAGCTCGGTTAACATCACAAGGCCCACAATAGCAGAAGAATTATGTTCGCTGTTTGTACCCAAAACATAACAAAAAGGAGATAAGACACTTCTGCTGTTATGCAGGTAGAAGATAGAATAGAACGACAGTAACACCCTAAATTTCAAAAGAGCATTTGTAAATAAAGAAATAAAATGAAGTGCATTTGATTGCGCATTTTTGTGTGAATGTTTGAATTTTGAAATGAGTAAAATTCGTTTAAATTTGAATTTGAAATTCAATGAAAATAAAAGAAAAGAAAAACAAAAAGAAAAGGATTTAAAACCACTCCTGGGCCGAAAATCCCACCCACGGCCCAACTTCCCTTCCTCAGCCGCGGCGCAGCAGCCCCCTTACATCTCCTTACCTTACAGCCTTGTGGGACCCACCTGTCATCCCCTTCCACCGAGCAACCGCCGCCTCCTTCTCTATGCTGCGCCACGTGCCCCCCCCCTCTTCTCAAACCGCCTCTCCACTTGTCGATTCCCTATGAGGAACCGCCCAACATGTTCGCCATCAACCGCCGCCCATCCTCACTCTATAAATTGCCTCCCACCCCCACTCTTTTGGCCTCTCCACGCCTAACCCTAGCTCCGCCATCGCTGAGGTTTGTTGCGTTCATTCCCAGTGATTCGACGGTTATCTCCCTTCCCTCCCTTCTCTACTCACTTCGTCGTGGTTCTAGGAGCACGCCGGGCAAGGTCGCACGAAGAAATCGACGATGCTTCAGCGGAATCGACAGGAGCCGCCGCCTCTTGCCACCGTCCATCGTCGCCGACTCATTCTTGCCCCTCTTCGAACCGCGAAAACACCCGAGGTTTGTTTCTCTTCTTCCCCTCTTTCGATTCCCGTAGAAAATGCATAGTTTAGTCAAGGTTTCGGCCAATTTGACCAAAGCCAGCGAGGTGCGCTACCGTGCGTCGTAGTGCCCTTGTGCGCGCGTCACTGAAGGCGACGTGGCCGCATCTGGGCCCTCGGTTTTAACCGAACGACCGAGATTAAAACGTGCATACTGGTTCATTTTAATTAAATTTCGTGCGTCCATCGTGGATCCAACGACCCTTATTCAATTAAGCTTTTCCCGCCACAACTTTTGCGTCCAGGCTCTCGGAATTCTTGCAATCCAACCCCTAGACTTTAGAATAACAATGATTTAGTCTTTAGAATAACAATGATTTAGTCTTTATTTTATCAATAAAGCCCCTATAACTCTCTGAAATTAGGTTAATTCAATGAATTATTGAATTAGGCCCCTGGAATTTTACTGAATCTTATTTTTAACCCCTGTCCACTAAAGGAAAAATAACAAAACAGCCCTTGAGGTTATAATTAATTGTTGTACATTGTTTAAAAATACATTTGGTGAGTAGAAAATAGTTATTAATGATATAATAAATATAAAAATAGTAGGAAAATTAGTAGTAAATCTTTTTAGACTGTATTAAAAATGTAGAGAGCAAATAAAATATATTTTGACCATATAAAATTCATTAAAAATGTTTTTAGCCCATAAATAAATACTAAAAATGTAAAATAAATAGTAGATGCATAACTTTGGCCATGAAAATAATAAATGATTCGTAAGGACGTATTAGTGTAGGATTTTATGCTTATGTGAATGTTGTGATGTATTGCATTGTGTGCTATGTACTTATTTAGTCTTTATTTCTTGTTGCCTTGCTTTGACATTATATTTAGAATCGTTCCACGACCCAGCTTTTAACCTCCAAGACCAAGTCTCCAATGACTACCAAGGTTTCGAGGAAGGCGAGTGCCTTTGACCATCTTGCACCTATTTTTTAGGATGTTTAGTTAGTTGCATGCTACATAAAATGATATCCTATTTCATGTTATATGCCCTATTCCATATTATTCCTTGTCGTTTGGATTGGGTTGGGAAGTAGATAGGTTTTGATTACGCTTAGCCATGTTTAGACTTTGGGAAGGGATTTCATACACGTGAAATGTAGTATACTATATGATTAGTATAATCATGATGGGCACACAATAGTAGTTGATAGGAATCCGACGATTGGATTGTTTTGGTACGGTGGAGTTTGCATGAGACCCGGGATTGAGTTTGTCACCGCCGGATTCTAAGGACCAGTTTATGAAGGAAGTCACTAAGCTTTATAGTGCCACCACGAGACTGAGATGGGGAGGCTTGGTCAATTAATTAGGTTTCTCCCAACAAAATGCTAGTAGATGAAAAGTGCGGGGAATGATGCAGGGGTACTTCTTTGGGAACCGCAAGGCTCAAGAGGGGGCTTCTAGGGTGGAGGGTTACTCCAGGAATGTCTCAGCAGTGAAACCTTAGAGGACTAGCACTAGTTGGGAGTACCTTTGTAAAGATCATGTAGTGATCTCCTAGCCTTACACCAAAGTAAGTGTGTAATATGGTTAACTACCACGAGCATCAGGGAGGTTTACTCAGTCCACCTGGCAACAAGGTATGAAAACACTGCTTGTGGGTAAAGAGTACACTCTTTGCATAGATTTGGAAAACATGACAGCCGTGCTCACAGACAAGAGTGGCTTGAGATGGATGGGAAATGATAGTTATTTATGATTCAAGTTTATCTTTACTATTATCATTATGATTTGGAATATTTAATTAGTATTAATTTAATAATGAAAGCCAAGGTTTGGTTATAAGCATACACTACAGGAAATGCGAACACTTACGTCGGCCAGCCGACGAAAGTAAACTAACTTACGTCGGCCAGAATAAACCGACATAAGTTAACTAACTTACATCAGCGATAAACATAAGTTAGTAGACCGACAGTAATAAACTAAAACTTACGTCGGCCCGAACACTTAGCCGACATGAATGAAATCGGCCAAGAGGACGGCCGACGTAAGTTACATCGGCGAACTTCATTTGACTATTTAGCCAACGTAAGTTACGTATTTTAACCTACCCCATGCGCGCCTTCTTTTCCTTACCCGTCGTGTGCCGCTCTTCTTTCCCCGCTGCCGCGCCTGATGCCTCGCACGCCACCGCTGCCGCGCCCACCGCCGTCCGCCGCGGCCGCCAGGTATGAGTCCCCCCACTCCTCCTCCCCTCAACCCCCCTTCCCTGACCGCCGCCGGCCCGGCGCCCCCTCCCCCGCCCCCTCCCCGAGCGCTGCACCCCTCCCTCGACTGCCCCCCATCCCCTCCCCGAGCATTGCCCCCCTCCCTGATCGTCGTCGGCCCGACCCTCCCCGCCCCCTCCCCGAGCGCCGCCCCCCTGCCCCCTCCCCAACCGCCGCCGGCCCGGCCCTCCCCGCCCCCTCCTCGAGCGTCACCGCCCCCCTCACCTTCCCTGTAGAGGCCCCCACCCTCTCCCTCCCCTGCCCGAACCCCCCTCCCAAGGCCCCCCACCCACCCCACCCTAACCCTGCCACTTGAATTTGAAATTCAATTGAATTGAATTATTCAAATTTGAATTGAATTAAAATTGAATTGAATTGTTAAAATTTGAAATTGAATTGAATTGAATTATTTAAATTATGCTTAAACTGCTTAATTGTTTATTTAATTATGCTTAATTAGTTAATTTGCTTATTGTAGATTATGTTTATTTAATTATGCTTAATTATGCTTAATTTGCTAAGTGTAGATTATGCTTAATTAGTGTAGTGTAGACATTAGACCCGGCTCGGCCCGCAAATTTGCCGTGTTGGGTCGGGCCGGCACGACGGGCCAGAAGCCAAGGCCAAGCACGATGGATCCCATTTTCCCCTGTCGGGCCGTGTCGGGCTCGTTCGCGGGCCGAGCGTGTCGTGTTGGCCCGAAGCCTGGACGAGCCGTGGTCACCTCCTCGCGCCTCATTGCCTCCTCCGCAACTCCTTCGCCAGCAGTTTTGTCGGCTCGTCATAGACCTACAGGGGTCCTCGCCTCCTCTGGACGGGAGTCTAATAGGAGTCGCCGCTTGTCGGGCTCGCCTCGCATCCTCGTAGATTCGGGGAAGAATCGGGCTGGGCATCGCAGATGGCGGGCGGTGGCCGGTGACTCAATACGAGGCGAGGGAGCCGAGGGCAGTTGAGCGGGGTCCGGGGGACTCGATGGCCGGGGAGGAGAGAGAAGGGTCAGGGACGGGCACGATTCGGGATATGGTGCTCGAAGTGTCAAAAGGGGTGCTGGGTGCGGGGGCGGCTACCGAACAGGAGGAGTGGGAGGTGTTGTATTGTTTGGAATTTCAGGTTACTACTTTTATATGCTAAGTGGGCTAAACGGGTTGTGGTCGGGCCGGGTCAGGTCAGTCGGGCTCATCAGGCCACATTGACGGGCCGACTGGGCCGCCCTTAACTGGGTCGTGCCGGGCTAGCCCAACGGTCTTGAGGTCAAGCCCGAGCACGACCTGTGTCGGGCTTCAGGCCGGCCCAGTCCCGATTTTTTCGTGTCGGGCCGTGCTTGTACCGTGATTTTTTATCGTGCTTCGGCCCGGCCCATTTGGCCATCTATAGTTGTGCCCCATTTAGTGTGAACTTAAAGTATGCGACTAAATCATCGCGCGTGTGTATGGCGAACCCTGACGGACCCAGTTCACTGTCTCTCTCATTTTTTTCTCTATCGTTTATAAATTAAGGAGGAACTAGCGGTAATTTTGTCCGGCTTTAAATTGCAGAGTCAAACATGGGCGAAGACCGTAGTTGGATGTATACTGTTTGGAAGAGCATAACTGGTGGTCACTTAGATGAGTGGTACGCCAAGACAGAAGCTTTTGTGGGACGAGCTTTTTCGTTGTCAAATAGCGATAAGGCGTGGTGCCCATGTACAAAATGCTGAAACAGAACATTTTTGGACAAAGTGGAACTTACGATGCACTTGTGTCGAAATGGTTACGTGTCACATTATGACTTGTGGAACTTCCACGGCGAGACAGCTTCTCAAGCTGTACAAGAAGTGGAAGCGGACAATTATGATGCCACGGAGGTTGGTATGATGGATGAGATGCTGGAAGCTATACGACCAGAGCTTACAGAGGATCCTCAAACAGCAGAGGTTAAAAAGTTCTTCAAACATCTCAAAGATTCAGAAGAGCCGCTGCATGGACACACTAAAATGACAATCCTCAATTTTGTGACTAGACTTATGACAATTAAGTCTAAGTTCTTCTTTTCTAATAACTGTTACAACGAGCTCATCAATTTGTTCAACGATGCCCTTCCACATCCCAACAAAGTGCCTAAAGATATGTATAAGTCGAAGAAAATTCTTTCCGGTCTCGGTATGAAGTACGAGAAGATTGATGTGTGTCCGGACAACTGCATGCTTTTCTGGAGAGAGCATGCCAATGAGAACAAATGTTTGAAATGTGGTCAACCGAGGTTTGTCGAAGTTGTTAATAACGATGGTGATACTGTGACGACGGAAGTCGCACGTAAGCATCTTTGTTACTTACCCGTGACACCGAGGTTGAAGCGGTTGTTCCTTTCGAAAAAAATGGCCAGACACATGAGATGGCACAAAGAAGGTGAGCGTTGGAACAATGGAGTCATGACGCACTCGTCCGATGGTGAGGCATGGAAAGCGATGGACCGGTTCGACCCAGAATTTGGTCGTGAAGCGAGAAATGTTTGCATCGGGTTGGCGACAGATGGGTTCACGTCGTTCAGCACAAACGCCACACCATACTCCTGTTGGCTCGTCTTTGTCATTCCGTACAATCTTCCACCGGATTTTTGCATGAAGAATGAGTTCATGTTTCTTAGCCTCATTGTACCTGGGACGGATCATCCTGGGTCACGTCTCAACGTGATGTTGAAACCGTTAATAGAAGAGTTGAAAATGTTGTGGACAGGAGTCAAAGCATACGACTATTACAAGAAGCAGAAATTCAACCTTCGAGCTGCTTATTTATGGTCCGTCCATGATTTTCCAGCATACAACATGTTTTCTGGATGGAGCACTCATGGTCGGTTGACGTGTCCGATATGTGCCTCGGATACTGTCAGTACCCTACGTACTGGGTACCCCACGACACCGCAAGAAGTGCAAGAAAGTTCCACCCGTCAGAGTTGAAGGCCCTTGCAGGTCCCACGTGTCACATTACACCGGACCCGCTCCTCTCACATGGCTAGCTCCCAGGATAACACGTGTAAAAGAAGACCGGAGCTAAACTTCCCACCAAGGGAAGTTTCAGCGACTGTACATGTACAACAGCCCCGGAACTAGCCCCCGTCAGAGAGGAGCTCCAGTACTGACATGTATACAGCGACCCCGAACCTACCCCCCCCCCCCCCCCCCCCTGCAAGGGAAAGCTCCGGATCTGCCACATGTGGAGCCTCCGAACCTTCATCGCCAACAGAAACACAAGCAAATCACGTCTGTTACAAACATTCAAGGACGGTTAAAGTAGCAGTTACAAGGTCTGTGTGACGCCCAGTTCCGAAAATGAACCAAGCTAACGCATATGTGTGCCCAGGATGTTCATCACACATACACGAGTGCAATCACAAAAAGATATACAGAAAATTACCACAGAACAAGTTTAATTAACCAAATTTCATTACACAAACCATATTATCCTCGAATACAAGCTCTAATAAATATTAATGACAGGTTCAACTAATGCAGCGGAAATAAACTAATTAAGCAACTAAGCAACTAAGCAAAAGGTATATATATATGCGCAGCTCCAATCAACACCACGGGCAAAGCTGACGGTAGACACGGCCTAGAACTCCGCATTATCGCCATTAAAATCCCAGTCCTGACCTGCAACTGTTGGGGTGGGGGATTGCAAGAGTGAGTACATGTCGTACTCAGCAAGTGTGGAAAGTATGACATGTGGCTGATTCAAATGACGACAATAATAATGGTAAAGTGCTGAAAGGTACATTAAAACATTTGAAAAGCAATATAGTATAAGTATGTGAAGTAAACCCATCATAATCATAAATAATATCATAATACCAAATCTGAATTCATTACCATCATCAAAAATTCCAGATTTCACCATTGCCAATAACCATATTCATTACCAGAGATTAATCCATAACCATCCATAACCATTACCAAACCATGACCATCCCAAATTCCAATTTCCCTCTAATCATGGAAGTTGTCCAGGTGCTCATAACCGGGAGCACGGCTATCATGATAGTTTTAATAACACTCTGCAGAGTTTGTACCTCTTTACCCACGTGTTTGTGATTTCATCACCCTTCGGCGACTAAGAACCTCCCTTATGCCCATGACCCGTCGGTCACATTACACACTTCCGTTGGTGTGTGGCCAAGAGATCACAAAATAGCCTTTACAAAGGGATTACTAGCCTATTTAGACCCCACTGAGGTTTCACCGGTGGCGATATCTCCCGCAGAGCACATCTTCAACCAAGGGCCCCCTCTTGAGCCATTCGGATCCCAGGGTAGTCCCACCAATCATCAACAAACCCAATTCGACTACCCCTTCCCCGAGCATCCACAATGGTCCAAACAGTACTAGCAAAGCCCTAATTAATCAGCTACGCCGCATCCATACTTGGCCTCGTGGTGGCACTGTAGTCCTGGCTTATTCTCGCATGAACCGGTCCTTAGATCTAAAGCAAGCAAACCACCATAACATCCAACCCATCCACATACCAGGCTTGGTTAGATCATCCATTACCATACCATGTTTAACCAGTTCATGTTAACCATAATCTCATCCATGCATAGTTAAATTGAGTGATATAGTTGTTTCCCATCCCAGTTGATTAAGCGAAGCAAAAAGCTAAAAAAGCCTTCCCGACTCTCTCTACCATAAATTCCAGGTGACAAGGGTGGTCAAACAAAACTAGTAAACTTCCTATCATAGGATTCCCATCAATTTGACACAAGCATGCAGTTTTGCAAACAAACATTTATTTTAAAACAGGATCAATATGCTTCAAGGACACTTGCTTTGCTCTTGCTGTTGATTAGGGTCAAAGCCTTCAAACTCCTGATGCTGTAGATCCTCCGCGGCACTTTCTAGCGCAAATCCGTCTAATCCACACAATAAACATACAAGACAAGAAACACAATCAAAGAGTGCACAATTATTACTCAATATGACATGACATGCATGATTGATGCAAATGCAAGGTAGAACTTGTTACTTCATTGCTTTTAATGATCACTAACTAGCTCTAGTAGATTTTAACAAGTTTATACAGGTTTGGGGTCGATTAGATCAAATTTTAGAATTAATTCAACGCAATTTAACCAGAAAGATCGGACTAGTCCGCTAGGAACCGGACAAGTCCGCACTCTGCGAGATCAGCGGATTAGGGTTTTCTACATCGACGTGAATTTGAAGATTAGGGGTTGAATTCTCGTAAGGAAAAGAGAATAGAAGGTATACCAGGTGTTTAGAACTCCAATGAACCAAGAAACTTGGAGGTAACACTTGGATCTTGATGATCTAGGGTTGGTGATGAACTTGGAGATGAATTGGTGGTGAAGGACGAAACTTGGTGGAGATCTTGATCCTCCTTTGTTTCCTCCTCTTCTTCTTCTTGTTTGGGATCTTCTCCTCCCTCCTTGATGGTGGCTCCCCACGAACTAGGGTTTGGGTGGGTGGAAAAGTGGCAAATAGATGTCCAACCAAGGGGTGGGGCTGTTTATATAGAGGTGGAGGCTAGGGTTAGATGGATTTCGAGTTTTGGGACGAGTAGAGGACGGTTTAGAGTCCCACATGGGCTCTAAAAGAGTTGGGCACGACGTCCCTAGGCCCACTTGACGTGAAACCCAAGAAACAAGTCGTAAAAGAAAAGGTCAATCTCGGAGTCACGAAATATCGGACAAGTCCGAACAGGACCGGACTAGTCTGAAGTCGTCCAGAGAGAAAATCGGACAAGTCTGGCCAAAAATCGGACAAGTCCGAATTTGAACAGAGAGGAAAAACGGACAAGTCCGCTGGAACACCGGACTAGTCCAGAAAAGTCCAGGGACTTAGCAAATTTTCAAGGATTCATGGAATATCAGACTAGTCCGCACAAAATCGGACAAGTCCGAATTTTTCCAGAGCCAAAATCGGACTAGTCCGCAGCAAAAACGGACAAGTCCGTTTTTAGTCAGAGAGAAATCGGACTAGTCCTCAGTAAAATCGGACTAGTCCGCACTTTCCTGCGTTTTAAGTGCGGTTTTGCTCCAAATCAATTTTAAATGCTCCGAATCAATTTTAAACTCGTTCCTCTTGTTGTGGGCTAATTTTAAACATGTATATGAGTGCATGTAGGGCATGATGCATGAAAATGAGGGTGTTACAAAACCTACCCCCCTTAAAATGAATCTTGCCCTCGAGATTCGACGCGGAAGAGAAGAGATAGGGAAATTCCTTCTTGAGATCATCTTCTAGCTCCCAAGTTGCTTCTTTTTCGGTATGGTGCTTCCATTGGACTTTACACCATCGAATCACCTTGTTCCTTGTGATTCTCTCCTTGGTTTCCAAGATTTTGACCGGTTGCTCGGCATACGTCAAATCTTCCTCTAGTTCCAATTTTTCCATTGGCACTTGTTCTTCCGGTACTCTCAGACACTTCTTGAGCTGGGAAACATGAAAGACATCATGTACGTCTGAAAGATGAGCTGGCATCTCCAACTTATATGCTACTTCTCCTCTTTTGTCCAAAATCTTGAATGGTCCAATATAACGAGGTGCGAGCTTGCCTCTTATGTTAAACCTCTTATGACCTCTCATTGGTGACACCTTGAGGTAAACAAAATCTCCTATTTCAAAGGCCAATTTCCTTCTCCTATTATCCGCATAGCCTTTTTGCCTTGATTGGGCAGCCCTCAAGTTTCCACGAATTATTTGGACTTGCTTTTCGGCTTCTTGCAACACGTCCGGACCAAATACTTGAGTTTCTCCTGCCTCCTTCCAGAATAAAGGTGTCCTACACTTCCTCCCATAAAGCGCTTCATATGTTGACATTTTCAAGCTTGCTTGGTAACTATTGTTGTATGAAAATTCTGCGTATGGCAAGCTTTTGTCCCAACTTTTCCCATGCTTTAAAGCACAAGCTCTTAACATGTCCTCCAAAATTTGATTGGTCCTCTCGGTTTGTCCATCCGTTTGAGGATGATATGCTGAACTAAAATTCAACCTCGTTCCCAAAGCTTCATGCAATTTTTGCCAAAATCTGGAGGTAAATTGAGAACCTCTATCCGAGACTATCTTCTTAGGGACTCCATGTCGACACACAATATGCTCCATGTATATTTCGGCCAATCGTGCAGCTGTATACTTGGTCTTCACAGGGACAAAATGAGCTGACTTAGTTAAGCGATCCACAATTACCCAAATTGAGTCATACCCGGACTGAGTACGTGGTAACCCAACTATGAAGTCCATACCAATTTCTTCCCACTTCCATTCCGGAATCTTCAACGGTTGCAATAATCCGGCTGGCCTTTGATGTTCCGCCTTGACTCGTTGACACACATCACACAATGCAACATATTCGGCTATGTCCTTTTTCATGCTATCCCACCAATAGCAAGTCTTCAAGTCCTTGTACATCTTCGTACAACCGGGGTGAATCGAGTAAGGCGAGTCATGTGCCTCCTTTAATATTGTCTCCCGAATATGCTTTACATTAGGCACAACGATTCTCTTTCCAAGCCATAAGGTACCATGTTCGTCTTCATCGAATCTGAATTCTCTCCCTTCTTTGGTCCTTTCCTTGATTTCATTGATCCCTTCATCTGTGGTTTGGGCCTCTCGAATTTCCTGCTCCAAGGTTGGGTTTAACTCCATCATCTCCATCTCATTTACAAACCCGAGGTTCAACCGTTCAAACTCCTTACATAACTCGGACGGTAACTCTCGAACTGTAAGTTGATGACTTACTCCTTTTCTACTCAAAGCATCGGCCACTACATTGGCTTTTCCCGGATGATAGTTGATCCCCAAATCATAATCTTTGATGAGCTCCAACCATCTTCGTTGCCTCAAGTTCAGATCCGTTTGTGTGAAAATATACTTCAAACTCTTATGATCCGTATAAATTTCACACCTATGTCCAAGAATATAGTGTCTCCAAATCTTCAATGCATGTACCACGGCTGCTAGTTCAAGATCATGCGTGGGGTAATTCTGCTCATGTTTCTTCAATTGTCTCGACGCATAGGCGACCACTTGACCTCCTTGCATCAATACACATCCAATCCCTTGTCTTGATGCATCACAATAAATGTCAAAACTCTTGCTTACATCTGGCAATACCAAAACCGGGGCTGTTGTCAACCTCTTCTTCAACTCCTCAAAACTATTCTGACAAGCTTCAGTCCATTGGAACGCCCTTCCCTTCATTAGCAACTCCGTCATAGGCTTGGCTATCTTGGAAAAGTCCTTGATGAATCTACGGTAATATCCAGCCATCCCAAGAAAACTCCTTATTTCCTTGACGTTTTGCGGTGGTTCCCACTTCAACACATCCCTCACTTTACCAGGGTCAACCGATACTCCTACTCCTGAGATGATATGACCCAAAAATGGCACCTCTTTCAACCAAAACTGACACTTGTTGAACTTGGCATACAATTGATGCTCCCTCAATTTCTGCAACGTAAGCCTCAAGTGTTCCTCATGTTCCTTCTCATCCTTCGAGTAGATCATAATATCATCAATAAACACCACAACGAACTTATCTAAGTACTCCATGAAGACCTTATTCATGAGGTACATAAAGTAGGCAGGTGCATTTGTCAATCCAAAAGACATCACGGTGTACTCATAAGATCCATACCGTGGCCTAAAAGCTGTCTTGGGTATGTCCGATGGTCTAATCTTCATTTGAAAGTATCCCGACCTCAAGTCAATCTTAGAGAAGACACAAGCACCCTTCATCTGATCAAACAAGTCTTCTATGCGTGGCAAGGTGTACTTGTTCTTGATTGTTACCTCGTTGAGAGCTCGGTAATCCACGCACATCCTTTGGGATCCGTCCTTCTTGTCCACAAATAGAACGGGCGCTCCCCAGGGTGAAGAGCTAGGGCGAATAAAACCCTTCTCTAATTGCTCTTGAATTTGTTTCTTGAGCTCCGCTAATTCCATAGGAGGCATCCTATACGGCCTCTTAGCTATAGGTGCAGTTCCAGGTATTAAATCAATAACAAACTCAATGTCTCGATCGGGTGGCATACCTGGCAACTCATCCGGAAACACATCTAAAAATTCACATACAACCGGAATCTCCTCCATTGTGGCACCGTCCATATGATTCAATTCCAATTGCTTCGGTGCGATTTGAGATGCTTCAAATTCTACGGTGATCCCTTCCTCATTGGTCAACTTCACCGTCTTTGTGGCACATTCAATAACTCCATTGTGCTTCCTCAACCAGTCCATACCAAGTATAATATCCAACCCTTGAGAATCTAAAACAATGAGGTTGGCGGAGAAGTCTACCCCCCTTATTCTAAGGCTTACTTTTGGACATACTATATTTGTCCTCATCTCTCCTCCAGGAGACTTAACCAACAGAGTAAACTTCATATGAGAGATAGGCAAACTATACTTGGCAACATACTTCAATGCAATGAATGAATGCGATGCTCCAGAATCAAATAACATAGTCGCGGGGTTGGAGTTGGCGAGAAACATACCAATGACCACGTCATCCGCTTGTTGAGCATCCTCCGTAGAGACATGGTTCACGTTGCCACGAGCAAAATTCTGCTGTCCATGGCTTCCTTGTGGCTGTCCTCCATTAGGTCTTGGGTTTTGCCTCGATGCATTGCTTCCTTGACCAAGGCCCGACTTAGGACATTGATGCGCAAAGTGTCCAGCTTCTCCACAAGTATAACACTTCTTAACTCCACCAGAATTATTGGGACGAGCTTGGTTTTGAACATTGGCTCCAGGAAAATCAGCACGAGGTGCATAAGGCATCGGAGGCCTAGGTGCTTGCATGACTGGGCGCTGCTGCACAAACTGAGTTGGGCGCGGTGCATAACCAGGGCGCTGAGCAGGAATAGAGGAGCTGTAATGAGGCGAATTGGGCGGCACAAAGCGAGGGCGCACATTACTTCCTTGTTGCTGTCCTTGATATGGCGCCTTCCTCTTGATTTCTTGCTCCATCTCACGGATCTTGTTCTCAACCACAATTGCTTTGTCCACAAGCTTCTGAAAATTGACATAATCACAGTTGAGCAATTGCACTTGGATCGTATTGTTCAATCCCCTCATGAACAAGTATTGCTTCCGGCTGTCCCGGCTAACATCCTCAGGCGCATATCTTGAGAGTTGAGTGAACTTATTGAGATATTCACTCACGCTTGATCTTCCTTGCCTTAAATTCTCAAATTCTTGCCTCTTCAAGATCATAGCACCCTCGGGCACATAATGAGAACGGAAATTCTCCTTGAATTCGGCCCAAGTGATTCTCTCTTGATTCTCATGAGCACTGCAATAAGAATCCCACCAATCTGCAGCTGCTCCAACGAGTTGATGAGAAGCAAATAGCACCTTCTCCCGGTCACTGCATTGGACAATGGCTAGCTTCTTCTCCATGGACTTGAGCCAATCATCCGCATCCATAGGGTCTGCGGCTTGAGCAAAGGTTGGCGGCCTAGTCCTCATAAACTCTCCCAATCGGTTATGAGGAGGTGGGGGTGGCGGTGGAGGCATGTGGGGCTGATTGTTGATATTGCCAGCCTGCAGCTGTCCCATAGTCTGTATCATGGTTTGCATGAGCTGGTTTTGCATGGCCAAAAGCTGCTCGATGTTGATAGCTTCGTGAGCAGGTCCTTGCCCATTGTTGTTCTGAGGCACTCCATTGTTCTCCCCCTCATCATTGCCATCCCTCTGGTTGCGAGTCCTCACCATCTGAAGAAAAGAAATAGGTAAGAATTAGAAAACGTCCCCAACTATATGCATCAAGGGATATGAAACTAAACAACTAGCTACACTAACCTAGGTGGATATGGCAATGCTAAAGCATCCCAAAATCCTCTATTAAGCACACAAGCAACCAATATATACAGCAAACAGCACTTCAAGCGAAAACACATCGATTCCTGAGTGCTCCTATGTGCTCTAAAGTGTCCATTCTATCTAGGCTGCATCCTACGGTCAACCTGTGGCTCTGATACCAATCTGTGACGCCCGGTTCCGAAAATGAACCAAGCTAACGCATATGTGTGCCCAGGATGTTCATCACACATACACGAGTGCAATCACAAAAGGATATACAGAAAATTACCACATAACAAGTTTAATTAACCAAATTTCATTACACAAACCATATTATCCTCGAATACAAGCTCTAATAAATATTAATGATAGGTTCAACTAATGCAGCGGAAATAAACTAATTAAGCAACTAAGCAACTAAGCAAAAGGTATATATATATATGCGCAGCTCCAATCAACACCACAGGCAAAGCTGACGGTAGACACGGCCTAGAACTCCGCATTATCGCCATTAAAATCCCAGTCCTGACCTGCAACTGTTGGGGTGGGGGATTGCAAGAGTGAGTACATGTCGTACTCAGCAAGTGTGGAAAGTATGACATGTGGCTGATTCAAATGACGACAATAATAATGGTAAAGTGCTGAAAGGTACATTAAAACATTTGAAAAGCAATATAGTATAAGTATGTGAAGTAAACCCATCATAATCATAAATAATATCATAATACCAAATCTGAATTCATTACCATCATCAAAAATTCCAGATTTCACCATTGCCAATAACCATATTCATTACCAGAGATTAATCCATAACCATCCATAACCATTACCAAACCATGACCATCCCAAATTCCAATTTCCCTCTAATCATGGAAGTTGTCCAGGTGCTCATAACCGGGAGCACGGCTATCATGATAGTTTTAATAACACTCTGCAGAGTTTGTACCTCTTTACCCACGTGTTTGTGATTTCATCACCCTTCGGCGACTAAGAACCTCCCTTATGCCCATGACCCGTCGGTCACATTACACACTTCCGTTGGTGTGTGGCCAAGAGATCACAAAATAGCCTTTACAAAGGGATTACTAGCCTATTTAGACCCCACTGAGGTTTCACCGGTGGCGATGTCTCCCGCAGAGCACATCTTCAACCAAGGGCCCCCTCTTGAGCCATTCGGATCCCAGGGTAGTCCCACCAATCATCAACAAACCCAATCCGACTACCCCTTCCCCGAGCATCCACAATGGTCCAAACAGTACTAGCAAATCCCTAATTAATCAGCTACGCCGCACCCATACTTGGCCTCGTGGTGGCACTGTAGTCCTGGCTTATTCTCGCATGAACCGGTCCTTAGATCTAAAGCAAGCAAACCACCATAACATCCAACCCATCCACATACCAGGCTTGCTTAGATCATCCATTACCATACCATGTTTAACCAGTTCATGTTAACCATAATCTCATCCATGCATAGTTAAATTGAGTGATATAGTTGTTTCCCATCCCAGTTGATTAAGCGAAGCAAAAAGGTAAAAAAGCCTTCCCGACTCTCTCTACCATAAATTCCAGGTGACAAGGGTGGTCAAACAAAACTAGTAAACTTCCTACCATAGGATTCCCATCAATTTGACACAAGCATGCAATTTTGCAAACAAACATTTATTTTAAAACAGGATCAATATGCTTCAAGGACACTTGCCTTGCTCTTGCTGTTGATTAGGGTCAAAGCCTTCAAACTCCTGATGTTGTAGATCCTCCGCGGCACTTTCTAGCGCAAATCCGTCTAATCCACACAATAAACATACAAGACAAGAAACACAATCAAAGAGTGCACAATTATTACTCAATATGACATGACATGCATGATTGATGCAAATGCAAGGTAGAACTTGTTACTTCATTGCTTTTAATGATCACTAACTAGCTCTAGTAGATTTTAACAAGTTTATACAGGTTTGGGGTCGATTAGATCAAATTTTAGAATTAATTCAATGCAATTTAACCAGAAAGATCGGACTAGTCCGCTAGGAACCGGACAAGTCCGCACTCTACGAGATCAGCGGATTAGGGTTTTCTAGATCGACGTGAATTTGAAGATTAGGGGTTGAATTCTCGTAAGGAAAAGAGAATAGAAGGTATACCAGGTGTTTAGAACTCCAATGAACCAAGAAACTTGGAGGTAACACTTGGATCTTGATGATCTAGGGTTGGTGATGAACTTGGAGATGAATTGGTGGTGAAGGACGAAACTTGGTGGAGATCTTGATCCTCCTTTGTTTCCTCCTCTTCTTCTTCTTGTTTGGGATCTTCTCCTCCCTCCTTGATGGTGGCTCCCCACGAACTAGGGTTTGGGTGGGTGGAAAAGTGGCAAATAGATGTCCAACCAAGGGGTGGGGCTGTTTATATAGAGGTGGAGGCTAGGGTTAGATGGATTTCGAGTTTTGGGACGAGTAGAGGCCGGTTTAGAGTCCCACATGGGCTCTAAAAGAGTTGGGCACGACGTCCCTAGGCCCACTTGATGTGAAACCCAAGAAACAAGTGGTAAAACAAAAGGTCAACCTCGGAGTCACGAAATATCGGACAAGTCCGAACAGGACCGGACTAGTCTGAAGTCGTCCAGAGAGAAAATCGGACAAGTCTGGCCAAAAATCGGACAAGTCCGAATTTGAACAGAGAGGAAAAACAGACAAGTCCGCTGGAACACCGGACTAGTCCGGAAAAGTCCAGGGACTTAGCAAATTTTCAAGGATTCATGGAATATCGGACTAGTCCGCACAAAATCGGACAAGTCCGAATTTTTCCAGAGCCAAAATCGGACTAGTCCGCAGCAAAAACGGACAAGTCCGTTTTTAGTCAGAGAGAAATCGGACTAGTCCTCAGTAAAATCGGACTAGTCCGCACTTTCCTGCGTTTTAAGTGCGGTTTTGCTCCAAATCAATTTTAAATGCTCCGAATCAATTTTAAACTCGTTCCTCTTGTTGTGGGCTAATGTTAAACATGTATATGAGTGCATGTAGGGCATGATGCATGAAAATGAGGGTGTTACAGTCTGATAATGTCTCATTAATGACACACGACTAGTGCACCGTTAATAGGGGTAACGCTGCCATGAAGGCACGTTACCACACTGTTAATCATACTTAATACTCTTTAGACAGTGTATTAGGTCATTAAGCATGCCAGGGCCACATGTCGGGCCAGGCCAGCTTTGTAACGATCAGTCCTTAGAACTATAAAAGAGTTGCACCGCACGAATATCAAGGGACGGAACCAGATCCCTTGGAGCCAACTTGTAATACAGCAACTCAAACCCCGTGGAGTAGGGTGTTACGCTCAGGCGGCCCGAACCACGTAAATCTTTGAGGTCATCATCTTGATATTGATCTTTGCGTGCCCCAACCAAAAAGAACCTTCGCGGGCTGCTTCTCAGCGGGTCCGGGGGAAGTGTCGTATCAAACGCTTCAACATTTGGCGCGCCAGGAAGGGGGCAGTCCAAGATCACAAGATGATGAATTCAGCTGCAGGATCATCTAACGACAATCGTGCTGAACAACCTGCTGGAGGCAACCCCTCCAACATTCAGCAGCCAGGAGGTGCCAATGCTTCGGCAAGCACTATGGCACCATCTGTTCTGGCAAACAATGCCGATCAACGAGATGGGGCATCTGCGTCGATCACCACATCGGCAAACAACAACCCCGAGCATGCGCTCATTGCTGCGCGAGCTCTTCTGCAACATCCACCACCTCCAAGTGCACCCCAGGGTGCTATGGAGCAATGGAGGGATGATGTTGACCATCTGGTCGCAGCTGCAGTTGCAGGCATCAGCAACCAAGGTCCCCCCCTTCGGGGCGAGCACCATCACAACGACAGACCTTGTTTGGCCGACTTGGTCCGCAAGCCTCTCAACAAAGGAGGCGTGCTGCCTCCTAGTAGGTGACTTCGTTGCCTCCCGGGGCACGACGCACCCACACAATTACCAGGATTCTAACTCATGATCTACGATCGGAACTAGATCGGCGTTACAGTCAACAGGATGGTCGTGTCCACATCGAGTGCGCACGTGAAAGACGCAAAGCTCGGGACAACCCTGCTACACAGGGAGTAGGAGGAGGTTGTTCTGCCCTGGACATGCACTCATGTATGGTCATATGGCCACAGAAGTTCCGGCCTCACTTGTCGGGAGAATTCGACGGGACAGTCAACCCCGCCGAATTTCTTCAAATCTAATCAACTGCCATATTGGTAGCGGGAGGTGATGAGGCTGTAATGGCCAATTACTTTCCGGTAGCCTTAACCGGGACTACAAGGTCCTGGTTCGTCTTCCACCTGACTCCATTAATAGTTGGGCGGAACTATGCTAGCAATTCACTGCCAACTTCGGGAGCTCCTATACCCGGTCCGATACTGAATTGGATCTGTTTGCTGTAAAGCAAATGTCGGGGGAATCGCTACGGTCCTTTATCCAGCTATTCTCTCAGGTACGAAATACCATCCCATCAATTTCGAGCTCTTCCATTATCGTTGCATTCAGACAGGGTGTTCGAGATAAGAAGATGCTAGAGAAGCTGGCTATTAAAGAAGTTACCAGCGTCACAGAACTCTTCAGCCTAGCCGACAAATGCGCTAGAGCCGCGGAGAGCCGTGAAATGGACTCCAAGCCAGCTCCAGAGTTCAACCAGGAGTCCTCCAAAACTGAAGCCGCTACCTCCGGTAGTGGTAATAAGAAGAAGAAGCCCAACGACAAAAAGAAGTCATCGGCCGGCGCTCCAGCTGCTGCTGCTGCAGCTCCTGGAAGTCGGGGGCCACGCCCCGAGAAGCGACCTCGTCCTTCATCAGAGGACGACAACAGTCCCAAAGCATGGTGTCCGATTCACAAGACAAATCAACACAGCTTGGAAGAGTGCCGGGAGGTCTAGAACCTTGCCGAGCGCTACAACAAGCGACGGGAAGAAGCCCCTTCTCGTCAAAGGGAAGGAAAACAAAAAGTCGATGAAGCTCCGACTGAAGAGGAGCTAGGTTTCCAAGACCCTAAAAAGGTCTTGAAAGCCGTTTACAACACTATCGACGATGACTCCGACGCCTCTGACAACGAACGTTGGAAGACCTTGAACACCATCTATGGAGGTTCTTGGGACATCACCTCTCGTCGCATCCTCAAGACAATGCGGCGGGACATGGCCATGGTAGCTCCTGCTGCTAAGGCATAACCACATCGGAAGTGGATGGATACACCCATCATTTTTGATGCTTCGGACTGCCCCCGAAACATGATCGGGGCTGGTAAACTACCGTTGATGGTATCACCCACCATTAACAATATCCAAATCCACCATGTCATGGTGGACGGAGGTTCTGGGCTAAATCTCATAAGCTTCGAAGCTTTCGTTAAGCTTCAGCTTCGGCCTTCGGACTTTCACCCACCCCGACCTTTCTCCGGAGTAGGTCCGGGAACCGTTACTCCTCTTGGTTCCATTACACTCACAGTGACCTTCGGGAC
The DNA here is from genome assembly GCA_036927565.1 of Tuctoria greenei. NCBI lineage: Eukaryota > Viridiplantae > Streptophyta > Magnoliopsida > Poales > Poaceae > Tuctoria > Tuctoria greenei. The sequence continues at coordinate 1,667,834 of JAYESD010000012.1, read as the reverse complement.
CCGGGAGAACTACAGAACCGAGAAACTGGTTTTCGACGTTGCGCAGATCAGTCTACCCTTCAATGCCATTTTGGACAGGCCAGCTTTATACAAGTTTATGGCTGCTTCCCATTATGTTTATTTGGTGTTGAAGATGCCAACACCCACGAGCATTCTTTGGATCTGCGGAGATCGTACTGCAGGAGTCACTGCACTAGAGGAACTCTATGCGCTTACCACAGCGCAAGAGGAAGCATCCGGTAAGGAGCCAGATGCGAATCCTCCAAGCATTCGTCACAAAGGCTCTACCTCCGCACCTCGTGTGCAACCAAGCGGCGATGCCAACATTCCCATCAAAGTCATCCAAATTGGTTCCAATACTCAGACTATCCGTATATCGGGGGGTTTGAACAACAAATAGGAACTCGCACTCATCACTTTCCTCTGGACTAATGTCGACGTGTTTGCCTGGCAACCGTCACAAATTCCTAGGATCCCTAGGGAAGTGATTGAGCACAATCTAAAGATTTATCCAGACGCTCGGCCTGTACACTAGAAGCCCCGGAAGCAATCAATCGAGCGACAAAACTTCATCCGACAGGAAATTAAGAAGTTGCTCGAAGCTGGATTCATCCAGGAAGTCTTCCATCCAAAATGGCTGGCAAACCCAGTTGTTGTACCCAAGGCCGGTGGGAAGCTTCGGATGTGTATCGACTACACCACCTTAAATAAGGAATGTCCAAAAGATCCATTTCCACTACCTAGAATAGATCAGATAGTGACCTCCACCTCCGGGTGTGAGCTACTGTCTTTCTTAGATGCATATTCTGGATATCATTAAATCCAAATGTCTAAATAAGATGAACAGCATACTGCCTTCATAACAGTAGATGGGTTGTATTGTTATACTGCCATGCCATTCGGTCTTAAAAATGCTGCTTCAACATTTGTGCGAGCAATGTACAAAACATTTGGAGAGCTAATTAGAGACTTGGTGGAGGTGTATGTTGATGACATCGTCATGAAGATAAGAAACAAGGAGTCACTCCTTGACAACTTACAAGCCGTCTTCGACAAGTTGCGCACTACGCGCACTAAGCTAAACCCGGACAAGTGTGTTTTCGGGGTTGGCTCCGAAAAGCTTCTGAGGTTCTTGGTGACTCATCGAGGAATTGAAGCAAATTCGGCGAAGATCAAGGCTATAGAGGAAATGCAGCCCCCAGCCCGCATTAAATATGTCCAAAAGTTGACTGGATGTCTAGCTGCGCTCAACCGGTTTATATCAAGATTAGCAGAACGGGCGCTACCCTTCTTCAAACTCTTGAGAAAGTCCGAACTATTTCATTGGTCTGAAGAAGCAGAAAAGGCGATCCGAGAGCTGAAACAGCTCCTCACCACACTACCAATATTGGTAGCTCCGAACTCTGGTGAGCCTTTACTGCTTTACATTTCGGCAACCACCGAAGTTGTCAGTATGGTCCTGGTCGCGGAAAGACCAGAACCACCTTCAGTCCAGGAATCCAGACCCCTCTGGGAGGGTCTGGAACCAACTGAATACGTGACTGGGTCTCAGCTCCCAGACATAGAACCTCAAAATGAAGTGCTAGGAGATCAGCCTCATTCATCCGAGGAGGTTCACCTGGCTAACCAAAATGATATGGATCTTCCCAGTGAGATCCGGGTTGAACAAGAAGGAATTTTGGACCCTTCCAAGAGGGTCCAAGAGGCACAACCTGGAGGTCCGGGACCCTCCAGTAGGGTCCGGGTCAATGAAGAGAAATCTTTGGGTCCTTTAGAAAGGGTTCGGACCATCCAGCGCCCTGTGTACTTCATCAATGAAGTACTTCATGACGCCAAGACAAGATACATTGAGGTGCATAAACTGCTTTATGCAGTTCTTATTGCCTCAAGGAAGCTTCATCTTACTTTGAATCCCACAAAATCTCAGTGGTAACCTCTTTTCCACTACGTGCAATTTTGCATAACCCTAATTCTACTGGGAATATCGCAAAGTGGGTAGCAGAGCTGGCAGAATTTGATCTAGAATTTGTGTCGAGACAAGTAATTAAAAGTCAAGCCTTGGTTGACTTTGTGGCGGAATGTACTCCCTCTCCATCAAACCCTGGGGGCCACAGTGAGCAGAAACCAGAACTCAAAGTTCCAGTATTCACTGAGCCTCACTAGACCCTCTACTTCGACGGCTCCGTGCAGAAGCAGGGGGTCAGAGCTGGAATCCTTCTCCTAGCTCCGACCAGAGAGAAGGTCAAGTACATGGTACACCTTGATTTCAAGGCAACCAATAATATGGCAGAGTATGAAGCCCTCATATATGGACTCAAGGTGGCACTATCTTATGGTGTAAAACAACTGTTGGTGAAGGGAGATTAACAACTCATCATCAAACAAGTGAAAGATGAATGCTCCTGCAACAATTCTCTATTAGCTGCTTATCTCCTTGAAGTCTAGAGGCTTCAGAAGGACTTCGAAGTCCTGGATCTCCATCATGTTCAGCGCCTTTATAACTCCAAAGCCGATGAACTCTCGACGAAAGCCTCAACCGGAGCTCCGACTCCTGACGAAATCTTCGTTCGGAGGTTGTCAAAACCAACAGCTCAGCCTGCCGAACTGAGTGAAGGGGGCGAGACCAGCACCTCGAAGCTGGCGGTCCCGGCGGCCCTGTTACCATGGCGTTCACCAAGGGTCATAGGTGTTGTCGGAAGCTCTGAGCAACCCAGCACGCAAGACTCAAAAGCTCAAGTTAGCTCCGATGCATGGATCTCGAAGATTCGGAGCTACTTGAAAGACAATATCCTTCCTGAAGATAGTGTATCCGCTGACCAGATTGTCAGATTGGCTAAAAAATACACGTTGGTAGAAGAGAATCTCTACCGACGCGGTGCCAATGGCATCCTAATGCGGTGCATTGCAAGGGAAGAAGGCCGCAATATTCTCGCGGAAATCCATGGAGGCGAGTGCCATAACCACACATCTTCTCGCACGCTGGTTGGTAAAGCCTTCCGGCATGGCTTTTACTGGCCTACAGCACTTCAGCATGCGGTTGAGCTAGTGAAAAAATGTGAAGCGTGTCAGTTTCACACCAAACAGATTCACACACTGACTCAATCACTACAAATGATACCTCCTACATGGCCATTCGCTGTGTGGGGCATGGATATCTTGGGACCTTTCCCAAAAGTCGTCGGAGGTTACATGTTCCTATATGTCGCCATCGACAAGTTCACCAAGTGAGCGAAAGCAACTCCGGTAGTAACAATCAACAAACAATCAACAATCAAGTTCTTGAAGTACATTATATGCAAATTTGGAGTTCCAAACAAAGTCATAACTGACAATGGAACTCAATTTACAAGGCTGCATTCCAAGAATATTGCGAAGACCTCGGTATTCAGCTTAGCTACGCTTCGGTAACTCATCCAGCAAGCAATGGCCAAGCCGAGAGAGCAAATGCAGAAATCTTAAAAGGACTCAAGACGCGCACATATGAGTGCTTGAAAAAGCATGGAGCTAACTGGGTTGAAGAGCTTCCGTCCACATTATGGGCGAATAGGACAACACCTAACCAGTCAACTGGGGAGACTCCATTCTTCCTGGTGTACGGATCTGAAGCAGTCCTTCCTCCGGAGATCACCTTGGGGTCCCTCCGGGTCTGGACCTTCAATGAAGCCATGCAGGACCAGCTCCGGCGTGAAGACCTTGACCTCGTCAACGAGGGAAGGGGCCAAGCAGCTGTTCAGAATGCACATTATCGCCAAGCGCTCCAACGCTATCATCAAAGGCATGTGTGTGAACGACAGCTTGAAGAAGGCGACCTGGTGCTCCGGAAGATACTAACTCGTGAAGGGATGAACAAACTTTCCCCCAGCTGGGAGTCTCCCTTCCGAGTCATTAAAGTATCCCGACCAGGGTGCGTTCGCTTGGAAACTGAGGATGGTATCCCACTTCCCAATCCTTGGAACATCGAGTATCTCCGTAAGTTTTATGCTTAGAATCACGGAGGTGAGTCTTCAATTACACACAATGCATGTTGTAGAGTCATTATACAGAGACGAGCAAGTCTTTCGGGAGAACATCTGGACCCCTCCGGGAGGGTTCGGGAAGTTCAAGTAACACTTGACACAGTCACAACACTAAAAGTGTAACTACTTGCTCTGGGCTAGCACAAGATGTATAGCACATTTAGCTTGGTCCAACACCCTAAGTGTGTCCTTTTCTCCCCTGTAATCCGGATCTATAATGAAAGGCATTGTTGTGTAAAAACAGACTCCACGTGCATTTACCTTTTGTGCAAGGCTCAATTTATCAAATTATTTTTACCCCACTTGTCTATAATGAAGTTGTGCAAATCTTTTTGAGCTTTGTTTCAAGTAATTCACACGCATTACAAGCCTTATTGATAGTCTTTTTAGATCTTAACATTGCTACATAGTCTACTTACCTAAACGCCAAGCCAACATAGGTTCGGAGTGCGCTATCGACTTAGCCTGGTCCTGCACCCTAAGTACGCTGCTCTACCTACACCCCGGCAGGCCTTAGTAGGGTGAGTACTAAAAAGGCATGCAGATCCAGGAAGATTATATCAAAATGCTTGTTATCATGTTGAGTTCCTTCAGATCTAAAGTCCAAATAAGAATAATAAGTCACAACCAATTTATAGACAAGAGGACGAATTTTACTTTCTCTCTTGCCTTTAAAGTGCAAGAAAAGAAAAAATTCATAGCGATGGTGGATGACGCCGGAGCTACTAGGCTCCGACATCTCCCAAGATAGGTCCGCCGTCAACATCTAATATGTTGACGCCGGAGCTACCAAGCTCCGACCATTCAGGGGGCATGTCTTCAACGTTTCAAAATTGAAGTCTTCGAACTTAAAATCTACAAGTATGAAGCAACCAAGTCATCAACATACTGTCATAACCTTTGGTACATGTACACACCTCAACTGTACACATGTACCAGGGGGCCAACAAGACACGACACGGTATATTGAAGACAAAGTGAAATTCAAGGCAAAAAGGAGGATTTCATTCATCAAAAGAACTGGATTACAAAATTCAGATTACAAGGGACAAAAGGAGAAAAGTCCTAGCTACTGGAGGATCTAGGTCCTATGGAAAAATGAAGTAACCTTCTCAGCAGCTTCTTGGACACTAGCCCTGGTGACATCCTCCTCCTCCGCGATGATTCCTTCAAAGACCGGATCAAGGGAGAACTGGGGGTCTCGGCTTCGGTAACATGCCAAGACATACTCAGCGATGTTCTTGGCCAAGGATTTACCCTCCGTCTCCAGTTGATCGGTGATGACGTCACCCATCACATCGAGTTTGCTGCCATCACAGCCAAGTGCCGCTAGCGTTTGGTCCAGCTCCTGCGCTGGGTCCTTTGGGCGTACTGGAATGAAACCAAGAGGCACAAGTGCCCTGTCCGCATGCCCCAGGAAGTCCCATACCATCAAGGACTCAGTCACCTTCGAGCTCCGCAACTCTTCCAGTGACCTCCGGGTGGCCGCAAGCTCCGAACCTTCACGGGCAAGCCGCTCAGCCAACTTAGCATGCTGCTGCATGTTTTCAGCAACCTGCTTCTCCCGGTCAGCCAACTCCGTCTCCCGGAGGTGGATGTTGTTCTGCCTCTCGGCTAGGTCATTTTCCCTGCCCTTTACTCTCTCCTCCCTAGCGGCAACGTCAGACTCTCTTTTCGAGATCTCTTGCCCCACCTTCCAGTTCTTCTTCCTCTCTTCCTCCTTCCATAGATCCAGCTTTTTGCTGCGATCTGCCAAATTTTTCTCACTCAAAGTCAACTTCTGGGTGACCTCCGCCTCTCTCCTCACCACATCCTCCTGCTGCCCCAGGAGTTTTTCTTCCCTCGCCTCCAAGTCCACTCGACGCTTCAGGAGAGTTTCATTCAACTCAGCAAGCTTTTCGAAACGCTCGTCACCAGCATCACGTCTTTCCTTGACTTGCTCCAGGATTTCCCTGGAGTTAGCATCAAGCGCCCGGATGGTAGCCTCCTTCTCTTCCATCAACTTATCCCAGTATTCTAACCGGACCTTCTCCCCATTGATCCATTCCTTCTGGTTAGCCAGCCTCGTCTAAGCAAGCCTGGTCTCAAAATGGTGCCTATTGCGCCAACACATCAAGGTGTCGCGCTCCTCCTTCAAGGCCTTGCTCTCATGATCAAAGGAAAGTTGGACCTGCCAGAGGCTTGAGCAGGCGTTGTCTATGGACAACGCCAGAGGGACAGGTTCTAGGCTTGCTGGGACCTTTTTCGCAGGCTTGAAAGGGTTATCCGTCACAAAAATTGGGTCCCACTCTACAATAGTGGTCCCCTGGACTCCTGCAGCGCTAGGGCCGCTCTCCTGGAGCCTTTCAGCGGCAGCAGAAGAACCCACTAGGGGAACTTCCACCTTCGGAGCAGGTGAAGGCACCACTTTCGGGTCTTCAGTCAACGGCTCTGAAGTCGAGGGACCTGCCGCCCTTTCCTCGGGCCGCTCTGGCTCCGGCCCAGGTACCTCTGGGACCACCACCTCTAGAGCAGTAGCTGGAGCTTCAACTAGGGCCTCAACCGCCGCTGGCTCGGGCTCTGGCGCGGCAACTACCTCCAGCACACCCACCGGACCTCCAACCACCTCCGACTCAGCAATCGGACCCTCTACCACTTTCGGCTCAGCCTCTAGATCTTCAACCATTTCAGGCACAAGGGATGGAGCTTGGGCGATCTCCGGCTCAATAGCCGGTGCTTCAGCTACTTCTGGCTCAGCAGCTGTTGATGGCTCCTAAGATATACTAACAAATCGTCCCCGACAACGACGCCAGAAATGCTTGTTGGTATTTCTTAACACCACATATCATCTCTGGTAAAGAGATGAGATCCGCAAGCGCACGTAAGATACCGTTATAGCATTTCACCCATGAGTATTCCCAAGGGTATCATATTTATCTCAAAGGAAGGCAATGGAGTAAAGTATATACTACTCTTATGGTAAAGCTATGGGATACTAATCAATTATAAAGGGTAAATGGGTCCTAGAGGGAGATTGGATTAAGAGTTAGAGAGTTGCTCCTACAATGCTCCTAATACATATATATAGCCTATGGTAGATACTAATGGTCATGTCAATGATGAATTCCAATGCAATGCTATTCAACACATCGGGCACGGGCTTACCCCTAGCAATACTAGGGCGACTCCCGCCAAGAGCATGTGGCATAGCCTAACGTGGAGGATTACAAAGGACAGATAGGATTGTCACCACCTACTGCCTACCTCTTCAATCCGTGGGTCTACGAGACATCCAACGCTACTTAAATACCCTAGCACCATGCTAGCATACTAAGCAAATACCTTAAGAGCTGCAGCACAAGCCATCCTAAGTCAATGAACTAAATCATCGTTGAACCAATGTTGATTGCATAGCATAGTTATTCATATTAACATAATCATATCATAACTACATAGACTATAGTGGGGGTCTATAGTGTTTATGACCATAAGATGTGATCATGAGAGTACAATCATAAAGACTATACCTTCCACTTACAAGGACTCCACAATCAAACAAGAAATGCTTTGTCCAAGTATACGTATAAAAGAAGACTAAAGATAATATCTTTATTGAGCACAAAGTCACAAATACAAGAAGGAATACATGAGACATACCTTTCCCAATGTGGAATTGGGAAGGGAGACTCCTTCTACTCCTTTCCCAATTTGGACTTGGTAATAGAGGCTCTCCTCTCTACATCCTAACTCCTCTAAGGACTATGGAAGATAGTGTATACAATAGAATGATGCCCAAGTGGTGTGTGTTGAAGTGAGGGGTATGGGGTCCTATTTATACTAGTGTTGAGGTCGGTTCCCGCCACCAAAAGTGCGCAAATCAGTCATCATTGACTCCAGGGAGCCAGGAGGAGCCAACACGTGGAAGTTGACCGCGTTTGGCGCTAGGACTAGGTCGGTCGACCCCCTGGTTCGGCCGACCTGGTCAGGGATCCAAACGACCCGTACTTCCTCCAGGTGACTGTCAGGTGGGTCCTATTGGCTGATATTGGTGCTACACCATTGGATGTCCTCGGATACTTCTGTTTGTGGACCATTTGATCCATGTGGTGCCACACGTCGTCGCCTGATTGGCTGGGATGATATTTTATAGGATTGCTCCCCATACTTTTCCTCAATTCCTGTATAAATATCTGCATACACATATTTCTCCAAGTACAAGTGAAAATAGGTAAAGTAGAAAGGTGATGTGTGCAAGAAATGATCAATCCTTCACATAATTGAGTTATATTGATGGCTGAAATTGGTATATAACAGCCGTCAACAGCAGCCAGAGCTTCAGCTACTTCTGGCTCAACAACTGGGGATTTGACAAATTTCGGCTCGAAAGCCGGAACTTTTGGCAACACCAGTGCTGGAGCATCAGCCTCCACCGCCAGGGGTACATCTTCAACTTCTCTCTCGTGGTTCGGCGCTACCACAGAAGCTTCAGGTGAGGACTCTGAGTCCAAGCTCACGACAGCTGGCACCGGAGCTGCTGCGACTTCCACCTCCACTTGATGAGGAGGCTCAGCGATTGAAGCCGGAGCTTCAGCAGGTGCTACCCATCCATTGCAACACGCGCTGGAGTTCTGGGTCCTTTATTCTACACCATGGAAACAAAGGGAAGAGAAGATTAAAGACACGTCCAAAAACAAGACTAGCATTTTAGGGTGAGCAATCAATGCTTATCTCGGGATGCTACCATCCCAGTCACCTCAGAACCTCTTCTTCTGAGGCCCGGAGTTAGAGCCCACCAAATCTGGTGAGACAACTGCTTCGGACCTCAGTCGAGGAACACTCGCAGCCACCTAAGTTTTTTCGGCTGGAGCTTCTCTCCGTCGAGAAGAACCCCCAGACCTGGAACTTCTAGTCGGCACTGAGACCGGGGTCGCCTGACTGGAGCTTACATCTCTTAAAGACGTTTGCACTGGAGCAGGGGTATCTACAGAAGACCTCCCCCTCCGGGAAGAAGCAACCGTCGTGGAAGGAGCAGGTCTGACAGACCTCCCGTCAGCGTGCCTCAACTTCCTCTTCCGGTTGGAGGGCTCAGCTGGCTCTTTGCCCTTGCCCTTGTCGACGTCTTCAGTCTTTTGGCTCGGGGCGTGGGCAGGACCACCCTCGGAAGCTCCAGGGATCACCAACCCGGTGGTCGGACGCCTTTCCACCTCACCAAGGTCGTCAAGCGCCGGCATACTCCTCCGGAGCTCCCTATTGAATTGTGCCTCCATGTTCAGAGGAAGGAAAGCCGCCAGCGGAGTTAAGTCATCGCCTTCGACGTCAATTCCATGCTGGAATTTCTTGAGATGAAGCTCCAAAGCTGCGCCATCCAAGTTGGATCTGAGGCCGGTTTCAATCCGGTCGTCATCCATCACGCTGTTGAGGGCCCAAGTGAGCTTCTCCCTCTTCTTCAACGGAGCCCATCTGTTGCCCAGGAAGTTGCAGAAGACCATCTGGGGGGTCACTCCACCTTCCACGCACTCGCGGCTCCTGGTAAAGACAGGGTTGAAGGCATCTGACAACACTGGAACTACAGTCCAAGTGTCAGTGTCAACATTGGGGAGACCTTCGGGAAGATCCAAATTCTCGTGCTCCTAGGCCGTGATGATGATCCAATCCTTCTTCCAGTCATCCCACTTGCCGGAAAAAATGACCTCAAGTATTTGTAGGGGCATTTCTTGCGCTTCAAAAAATAGTAGAACCCAAGAAACTCGGACCCCTTACCGGTGGCGTGGATGGTGAAGAAGGTGCAGAAAAGATCGACGCAGGGGGGAATACCCACCCACATCTCGCAGAAGTGGACGAATATCACCACGAGAACAAGAGAGTGGGGGCAAGGTGGTACAACTGCAAACCATAAAAGTCTAGCAGCATCAAGAGGAAAGGAGAGAAAGGTGGGATCAGCCCCACCATGGCGTACACTGAGAAGTACACCATGTCGCCATCGCGCTCCTTCTTGAACGGGAGCTTGCTGGCGCGGACCAGATGGTTGAAGGAGTCGTTGGACCACCCCATGTAGGTTCGGACCTTCTTCAGATCATCACCGCTCTTGATGCGGCTCTTGGGGAGACCCAACTCCATCGCGGCAAAGTGGAGCAAATGATGGAAAGTTTGGTGAAGTTTGGGAGGATCTGAGCACAAAGATGATTGAAGGCGTAAAGAGTCTCCAAACTGTGCACACTTTCCTTCTTAAGTAAGCATCCGCGACGCTTGGATGTAAACCGCAATGAGATCGAAAGAACTTTTCAAAAATCTACCCCGTCAATGACGGCTGGGCCTGGGGCCACCCCGACAAAGAGATCGAGGTACTTACCCAAGGCCAACCGTTGCCATGATGAGCGGCGGGAAACCCAAAGTCGACGATCTGATAGGGCACGCGAAACCAATACCTTCAATTGCGTGAGATCCGCACTCAAATATACCATCTGTTGTATTCATAACAAGCCACACGTCGAAGGTTCACTCTCGGACCGTCACTCTATCGGCACATCAGAGGACTTTTTTGAAATCAAAGTGCGGGAATCGAGAATGGCCCCACCTCCAGCAGAACAACTTAACTCGAAGGGTTTCTCCCAAAGGTGGGCCCGACGGCCACTGTCGATACCCTACATATCGGGTACCCCACGATACCGCAAGAAGTGCAAGAAAGTTCCACCCGTCAAAGTTGAAGGCCCTTGCAGGTCCCACGTGTCACATTACACTGGACCCGCTCCTCTCACATGGTTGGCTCCCAGGTTAACACGTGTAAAAGAAGATCGGAGCTAAACTTCCCACAAAGGGAAGTTTCGGCGACTGTACGTGTACAACAGCCCCGGACCTAGCCCCCGTCAGAGAGGAGCTCCGGTACTAACACGTATACAGCGACCCCGGACCTACCCCCGCAAGGGAAAGCTCCGGATCTGCCACGTGTGGAGCCTCCGGACCTTCATCGCCAACAGAAACACGAGCAGATCACGTCTATTACAAACATTCAAGGACGGTTAAAGCAGCAGTTACAAGGTCTGATAATATGTCATTAATGCCATATTAATGACACACGATCAGTGCACCGTTAATAGGGATAACGCTGCCATGAAGGCACGTTACCACACTATTAATCATACTTAATACTCTTTAGACAATGTATTAGGTCATTAAGCATGCCAGGGCCACATGTCGGGCCAGGCCAGCTTTGTAACGGTCAGTCCTTAGAACTATAAAAGGGATGCACCGCACGAATATCAGGGGACGGAACCAGAGCCCTTGGAACCAACTTGCAATACAACAACTCAAACCCCGTGGAGTAGGGTGTTATGCTCAGGCAGCCCGAACCACATAAATCTTTGAGGTCATCATCTTGATATTGATCTTTGCGTGCCCCAACCACAAAAGAACCTCCGCGGGTTGCTTCTCAGCGGGTCCGGGGGAAGTGTCGTATCAAACACTTCAACAGATACTGATTGCTTTCGACTTACCCATGGAGGCAAGATATCTTACTTCGATTGTCATAGATGTTGGCTGCCTCCGAATCACTTGTTTAGACAACAGAGGAATGTCTTTAGAAAGAACACCGTTGTCACTAAAGGACCACCAAAACTTCTTAACGGCTCAGAAATATCTGATATGTTGGACAAATTGGTGCCAGATGAATGTCGTCCTGGATATTTTGAAGGTTTCGGAGACAAACACAATTGGACTAACATATGTGGACTTTGGGAGCTACCGTATGTGAAGTCATTGATTCTAAGGCACAACATTGATGTCATTCATCAAGAGCGTAACATGGCCGAATGTATCATAAGCACATGCATAGACATGATGGGAAAAACAAAAGACAATTTAAAGGTTCAAAAGGATCTCGCCGAGCTTTGTAACCGTCAAACTCTTGAGCTCTCCGAAAATGGTAGTAAACCACGCGCTCCTTTCTGTCTTCGACCTATAGAAAAGAAAGAAGTTCTCGAATGGTTGCAAAGGTTGAAATTCCTAGATGGTTATGCAGCTAGTCTGAGACGAGCCGTGAATGTGAAACGGAAAAGCTCATTGGGTTGAAGAGTCATGATTATCACATAATCATGGAAAGACTTCTGCCTGTTATGTTTCAAGGCTACTTTGACGATGCGGTGTGGAAGGTGTTAGCTGAGCTTAGCCACTTCTATAGGCAACCCTGTGTTAAAGAAATCACGCCAGAGATGATGAATCAGTTGGAGAATTAGATTCTGGTACTTTTGTGTAAGATGGAAAAAAATTTCCTCCAGGATTTTTCAATCCAATGCAATATCTCTTAATTCATCTTCCATTTGAAGCGAAAGTGGGAAGTCCTGTGCAATATAATTGGATGTATCGTATTGAAAGAGCACTCAGATATCTGAAACCAATGGTTGGTAATAGGGCAAGGGTTGAAGGTTGCATCGTCGAAGCTTTTACTCTTAAGGAAGTACAATACTTCTCAATTGTTTACTTTGCAGAGGAACACAATGTTAATACTTCGGTAATGCGGTACAATATGGATGAGCAACCTCCTTGTAGCGATCTTTCCATTTTTGCAACAAGAGGCACTACTGTTGGTATCTACACTTCCTACGACGTTAGCGAAAAAAGAAAGGCATGCTGCTTTCTTCTACATGTACGCTAATATGGAAGAAATGAATGAATATTTCAAGTAAGTCTTTCTCCTACACTTATGCTTTTCACCATCTTTTCCAACACATGTATTCTAAAAGGTTCTCTTTTCGTGTAGTATGTTTGACAAGCAAAATTAGATACATAGACATCAACCCACAAGCAAGCAAATAGAACAGATTTGACGGGAAGGAATAAAAGGGGGATCTAATTTTCTTTTCTGGTTTCGGGATCATGTAACGTTTTCTCGTTAACTTATCAATGTTAACAACGTTTTCTTATAACTTAAGAATGCTTACGTTATCTAATAACATCATATTTTGGACAGTGCAAAAAAGATGCCAACGTCCATCAAGATTTGCGACAACTATCCTGTGGAGTGGTTAATGTTAGAAGTTATGGTCGATATGATGTCAACAGATTTTGATTCTGTACAACTCAATTTGAATCTCTTCGTCCTCTCGCGGCAACATGTAATACCGAAGTTGTGATGAGGGCAATCGATTCGCAATAAAATGAAACTCAGTACTACAAAATTATTAAAAGAATCCTTGAATTCACTTTTGTAGGAAACGAGACAATTCGAGCAGTATTCTTTGACTGTGAATGGTTTGATTCCATTCGTGGAATTCGAGTAAACGAATTTGGCATGGTCGAAGTAAAACACAAGGAACGGTTGAAAGGATTCGATTCATTAGTTCTTGCACACCAAGTAGAGCAAGTGTACTATCTACCTTATCTATGCAATATATTCAAAGCTTGGTGGGTGGTACATAAGGTGAATCCTCGTGAGCAATTATACGCTCCAGGAGATGATGATTACCATGAGGAACCTGAGACTGATGTGGTCTACCAAGAGGAAGAGTTGTCAGACTCCTTCTCAATTGAGCCCGGTGTAGGACTCGAAAGATACCGAGACTGGCACGGAAGCAGAAACAGTATCGGAAACTGAAGATATCAATGACTTAGTCGAACCTGCTGATTTGCGCAAGCGAAAACGATATGCGGAAGAAGAATATCGATGGGCTAGTTTAAGGAGTAGGGTGCATGACCGTGATGTTGATGAATTTTGCAGTAACGTTTTATTCACTAACTTAACATTAACTTTGTATATTATCTTTGCATATTAATCATTTATCCATTGCAACAGGATGTCGTCAAATGGGAAGGGGAAGGGGAAGGGGAAGCCAGTGAGAGGGTTTGAGCCGCCACCCTTGCTCAAAGACCTCGCTACCTTCAAGACGACATTCCCTCTTTCTGCCGCACGCTCCACCCTCAGCTGTCGTGTGCTTTCAGCGGACGGAGGTAAATTTTAATTTACAATAAAGTTATTTTATAAATTACAGTTGTTAATAATTATTTATTGTTAATCTTTTTCTTTTGTGCAATCTGACTCAGAGTCTTCTGAGTCCGAGTCAGAGGCTAGGGGGCCTCTACAGGAGCCCGAGTCAGAGGCGGGGCAGCTACAGGAGCCCTCTAGCGCTAGCCTCCCTTCAGAGCCAGCTAGCACTAGCTGTCCTCTGCAGTCGGCTACCGCTAGCCTTCCTTTGGACTCCGGTGGTTATGCAGAGCCTTCAGGGTCACAGGACGTGGCGGCGTCGCAGTAGAGGCGACGGACGAGGAGGACCCACTTTGCGGCTCCTCCTTCGGTTACTTCTCAGCGGACCACGATCCATCTTGTCGATGACAGGTAAAAACTATATATAGTATATTAATATTAGATGATGTTTTCCTTTACTTAATGATTTAATAAATTTTGCAGATGTTGGTATGACCTTTTGTTCACGGGGGCCGAGAAACACCACAGGCAGGTTAACGGTGTCTTGGGTGCTATCGTGAAGTTGCACTACCCCGATGTCATTGACGGTTTCTCCGCCCTGTCGTGGGACGACTACGCTCGTGTCTCTCACCCGGTCCATGGCACGGCTCAGGGAGCCGTGTGGTATGATTTTATGGTAAGTTTAACTGTTTTATTTTTTCAACCTCGTTTGAATTGTTAATTTATATCACTTAAATGTTTATTTGATTAAAGCTGAGGTACCAAGTAGAGGAACCGGGCATGGAGGACCACGCGAGACGCGTGTTCCATTACAACGCTCGGAAGCTCACGACGGCGGCGTTGTCGAACGCCCGGATTCAGGCCGTCAACGCGTACTACAAGCGGCACCCCCGGGACCGGGAGCAGGAGTAGCAAAGGGGTCCATTTAGGAAGGACTCCGACGCGTACTTGACAGAGGAGTAGTACGCGGAGGTAATTTTTTAATATTGTTAAATATTTACAATATCTATGTATGTTAACTGCATTGATGAAAAATGAAATATGTGCAGGTTACTATTTCCTGGTTACAGGGTAACACCGAGGCGTACTTAGCTCTCTGTCGGTATTGGGCTAGCGACGCTTTCATCAATAAGTCCACAAAGGCTAGACAGTGTCGCATGGGGCCCGACGGCAAGCACAACTATGGCGGCGACGACTACTTGCGTTTGACTAAATGCATGGTAAGTAATTTTTCAATTTATTTATGTGTTCCTAATATATTTATCTCACTAACACAGCTATACATGAGTGAGATATGGGTCATGAGCTGACCCTGACCCAGGTTTGGAAGAGAGGTCACAAGGGAAGTGACCCTTCTCAGCCAGGGCAGTGTAGTCAGGTCGCAGCCGACCCACTGGTAAGTTTTCAAAATTTATCAATTTCATTATAACTAATACTATTATTGACATGCTTACAAGATTTCTTTGTTTTGTAGGCAAAGTACACGCAGGAGGTCACGAAGATACACGGTGCGGATTACGATTGGAAAAGTGCGCCGATCAACCCCCCAAGCTGCATACCCGAGCGGGGGCGGGAAGGCCCATGGGCGGTGAGTTCTTCATCTGTTTCATTTCTTTTTCAATTTATCTTCTTCTACTTAGTGTTTTCATTCTTTTGTAGGTTTGCCATTTTTGATGGAGTTGTCGACTCGAGGTTGACGCGACCTTTGAGAGGCGCTTCATCGTTGCAGGCCTCATCCGTTGGGACCACCAGTGGTCGTCTCTCGCAGACCCAATTGGAGCTCCTCGCTTTGAAGGAGACACTGACGCAGACCCAAACAGAGTTGGAGAGGTCGAGAGAGGAGCAGCGGAGACGACCTTAATGATGGCCCAGATGCAAGCAGCGGTGACGGTAAGTAATTTAAAGTATCGTAGTTAAATTTCATAGCATTTCAATAACATATATCTTCTTATATTTTGCAATGGCAGACTCTTGCTCAACACAACGGTCAGGATATCGAGATTCCTACGCTTCCGCCGCAGCAGACACTGGAGCAGGTAATATATGGTTATCCCTCTTTTTGTTTTCTGTACACCCTGTTATTGTGAGTTTTAGCCTTAGTGTTGAATAGAAACTTGTTAGAGGAGTCCTTAAGCTTTCCAGACATGTATATATATTCCTATGTTTCTGTTCAAATTTAGGAATTAAGTCTGTATATAATCCTTGATGACAATTTGTTTTTAGTCTTAGTACAATTTCTTTGTCCATATTATTTTGATGAAACCATAGAAGTAATTAGATCATCACATGCAAATTTATGATAGTCATGAGAAAATGCTTCGGTCATGGATAAATAATTAGCCAAGAACATTAGGACCTCACCTGTACACGCTTGGGGCTTCTAACTTCAAATTTAGCGTTGGTTGAAACTGAAGTTGTAGCCAAAGTCTTGAAAACTTAATGCAGTTTTGCACAACCATTTATAAAGAGCTTCAGTTAAATGAACTTTCTCAGAAGTCAAATTGGTTGGTTTCTTACATCAGAATATGTTAGTATGATGTTGCGAGAAAATGGTTGGTTTCTTAAATCATAATTGGTTGGTTGCTTCTTCTGCAGGGTTCGGGAACGCGCCGAGAAGATCCCAGAGGCAATGGAGGGGCTAGCATGTAGCCCAGTGGAACTTAATTTGCAAATTGTGTTGTTATCGATGTTTTGGATAATGTTTTATAACTGTTTTGTTGTGTATCTGTTCTGTATATTATCTGTATGTGTTTTGTGTTCTCGCCATTGATCGAGGTAGTCAGTTTCTGTTTAAAAAAAATTCGAAAACTTAACTTACGTCCACTATAGCCATGCCGGCGTAAGTTCACTCAGTTTAACTTATGTCGGTATATTCTGACCAATGTAAGTTAAACCACTTAACTTACGTCGGTTTGGCGCAACCGACGTAAGTTACACCACTTAACTTACGTCGGCTTGTTATGGTCTACGTAAGTACTCCGGCCCAGCCCGCGGCCCATCCCGGTAAATAACTTACGTCGGTTGACAAAAACTGACGTAATTAAGTAACTTACGTCGGCAACCGACGTAAGTTACCTTAATCACGTCCAAACTGTTTTGTCGATCGAGAAACAACATAATTAAGGTTAAACTGACGTAATTAAGTAATTTACATCGGTTTATGCCTTAATTACATCGGTTCAGACCGACGTAATTGATCGGGATTCCTGTAATGATAGTGCTTAAGTCAAAATATCCTTGATCTAGTCATTCATGTCATCCTCTTCCCACACTTGCTGAGTACTCTATGTACTCATGTGCTTACCTTCGCTCTCAAAATATGAAGAAGAAGTGGCACCAGAAGATTTCTTCGTCAACTTGGAGAACCTAATCTAGGTTGGCAATCCTTCGCACAATTGCATGTGGAGCTGGAGCATTATCTACCTATTCTTCCGCTGTAGTCTGGACTTTGTAAATAGCTTAGATGATGTAAATAGTTTAGTGATGTGTATTTGGATACCTATAGATCCTTATGTAAGACTTATTATGTAATCGAACATGAATATGTAATGAACTTTCACTTTTGTCAATGCATGTACGATTCAACTGATCCTGGCGTACATGTGGTTAGCGTCTGTTCGTTGTCTTGATGATCAGGCGTGACAACGACGATCGTTGCAAACACAAGCGAGAATAGACATTAAAATCAGAATGAGATGTTAGAATCAAAAGGGAGCCCAAAGATCAAATAACCACTAACACTATTACAAAAAAAATTTCACAGGCACCTCGATTTTTCAAACACAGGCGGTCCATAAAAAATGCGATTGTGATGACGAATGATACAATAACCGCATGTGATGACTGAATATCACAGGCGGATGTTAAAAACAACCGTGTGGGGTAAATATATTATTTTCTCAGGTGTCTATTAATTAAGAACCGCATGTACTGTAACAAACTTTATAGGAAATTTTTAATTAACCACCGCCTGGGTAAATACATGATTTTCACGGGCGGTGATTGTTTAAGAACCGCATGTACTGGTTCAAACATCACAAGCGGTTTTTATTTAAGAATCGCATCGACAAAGTCATTGTTTTCACATACTGCTTATTAATTAAGAAACGTCTGTGATGCTAATAAGCTCCTGTCAAGCTAATTCCTTCACAACAAACTCTTGTAGATGCAAGTAATATATGTGACTCATCATTTGGATTGTCCAAAGCCTCAATTGAAGCCTTACGATACCTTGGAATGATTTTGTCATCTATTTGAAGGATTTCTTTCCCGCCTGTCCATTTGAAAAACCTAGGAAGATGCTCCTTTATCAGTTTTAATGCCTGAATATATTGACTAAAAATCAGTACCTTCTCTCATAGTGCTTCACACAAGCGATGAAGCGAACAACTTCAATCACAAATCTTGTTTTTACCCTTTCATAGGGATTTGATCTTAATCTTTCAAGCATAAATTTATCAATAAGTGAAGCTTCCTTATCAGACATGTTAATGGCAGTTATAAGCAAACGGTGTGTCGAAGCTAACGAAATCTGAATTGGACTGAAGATAAAGAGATCTTGCATATGGGTGGTAATGTCCAGGTTAGACAGCGTGAAACTATGATGGCAGCCTTCAACAACATGAAAAGTGATGCTAAAGTTATGTCTTACTGTTTGCAAGTCTTTTTGTTTTACATACTTATTATCGAAAATTATGTCCACAAGTTCTGCTTTCAGGTGTTACTCTGAGCTATTGGATTGCTCTAGGATTCGCGCTACTCAACGCTATCTCCAACTCCATTCCTCCTCTCACGATTCCTCACCAGTCCCAGTCCACGCAGGCGGCGCGACAGTCGGGCGACGCGGGTGAGCAACGCGACGAGCGGCACGACGAGGCAGTGAGCGTGAGAGCAGTGAGACGGCGAGATGAGCAGTGCAGGTTAGCAACGCGGCAGTGCGACGGACAGGCGAGCGACACAGTGGCGAGGGAGCTGCGGGTAGGGATGGCATCGGCTAAAATATCCACGAATAATTTCTCTAAATATTTGTACTCGTTGGATAAAAATTGTATCCACATCCGTACTCGTTACACACAACGGGGAGAATCCGCTACCCACGAATATTTTTTACCCACGGATATACTCGTTATCCAAAAAATATTAACAAAATAAAGTACAATACGTATAAATTTCTACAACAATTCAACACATAATAAAACATGTCCACTATATTATCCAACATATAACACAACGGTCCATAACACACACACACACACACACACACACACATATATATATATATATATATATATATATATATATATATATATATATATATATATATGAATTTTTATTGAACCAACATGTCAATGCGGGTACGGTATACGAGTATGGATGTAAGATTTTCTACCCAATAAAACATATCCATTAAGTACAATCCGTTGTCCGAATCTGTACCCACAAATACAAATTCGGAACCAAATCCGTATACATCGGATGAGTGTTCACGAATATGCGGGTACCATCCCCAGCTGTGGCAGAGCTGCGGGCTCCAGGTTTTTCAAAACCTGGCTAAGGACTCACTGACCTGAGTGGCAAGGTGACCACTTATGTTGGGCCGAAGTGAAAGGGGTCCGGCCCAGCAGTTCGTTCGTTAGAGGCTATCTTCTTGTGGGCCATGCAGCTGCATTGCCAAGTCCAAATGTCGTCGTCACACCTTCGTCTTGCCTGCTTGTCCCGCCGCCCGCGCCCCGTGGGTCGGATCGGACGGAGCGGAGCTCGATGAGGAAGACGACGGCAGTCCGCTCGCAGCCGAGCTTGGTGTACAAGCCGCCTTCGTAGTAGAGGACAAATCAAGCCACACGGCCGTTGCGCTGGCCCATCCGCGCCGCGTTCGTTTGCCGTTGAACGCCGGCCGCTGCCCGGCGCGAGTGTGACCAGCCCGTACGTCCTATCGTCGGACGAGTTCGCGATGCCTTCGTCTGTGTCGGAGACTCGCCGACCGACTCCTGATCCCTGTCGTCTGCCGCTGACACGCAACCCTATCTTACTACCGAGATCACCGGCCAATCTATCGACCATCATCAGAGACTCCTCCATTCGTTACGCACCGGCCGTTAGGTTAGTTCGCGCTCTCCCATCTCTGTCTATCATCAGCAGCCTGGCATCTTACCATACCCATCGTAAATCACGGCGTGCATCAATGAGAAGCGCTCACCATCCCGTAACTAACGACACATCATGCGATGCCCTACCCTGCTGTGCCTCTAGGCGTGTAGAACTGTAGGATGCATGATTAATTAGCCATTGGCCACGCCAGGGTTTCACGGACCACTGCTTCAAATAAGTCCACGTCCACAGAAGCCATGCATGGAATGATTGGCGAGAGGAATCCCCAAATTACTGTCGGTACGCATATTGCATGTCTTCTGACAGAAACTCAACCGGCCCAAGACACACACAAACAAACAAACAAACTTATCGTCGCCACATCCGTTGCAAATTAAACACCTACGGTTCAGCTAAGGTGGACTTCGGCTGGCAGCTAAGGTGATATGATGAGGCGGATGAGACGAAAAACCTACAATATTGCTGAAACGTCGGAGCAATTTAAAATGCGTCACAAGTCAACCACGCTGAGTTGTGTTGTGCCTCCCATGTTCTTGCAGTTGACAAAACTGAGCTAAACGACTCGAACACAAACACGACGACAGTACGACGCACAGACACTATTCTTCTCCGCAACTAACCACCGTTCGCGTTCCTCGGACACTGACTATAAAGAGACATGCGGACCAGCAGCTCACCTCCATCACTACACTACACTGCTCACTTCTTCTCTCGATCGAGCTAGCTTCCAATCCATTGAGCTGCACTGTTACCGTTCTCTGAGATGGCTAAGCTTGCTGTTCTGGCCCTGCTCGTGGTGCTCTGTTCATCAGTGACAGGCCGGGCTTCAGGATACGGCTATGGCGGTTATCCTCCTGCCCCGGTCCCAGGTCCAGCAGGCGGCAATGGTAGTAACCCCTTGCCGATGCCGATCCCAGCCCCAATTGCCAACGGCCTTGCCGTAGGTTTCTACGACCAAACGTGCCCGGACGCCGAGAAGATCGTGGCAGGCGTCGTCCAGGAGGCTGTGAAAATCAACCCTGGTATCGGTGCGGGGCTTATCCGAATGCTCTTCCACGACTGCTTCGTCGAGGTACATTACATATACCCTGTGCACAATGTTGTTACCTATAGCTCTCTGTGGATGTGGATGTGCATCGTCATGATCAGTGTAGAGGGCGGTCGTACGTCACTATATATATGTCAATGTGTATATGTGCACGTGCTTAACTCTGCATGTTGGAACGCGCGTGTGGTGGGGTTTGATGCAGGGCTGCGACGCGTCCGTGCTGCTCGACCCGACCACGGCGAACCCGCAGCCGGAGAAGCTGTCCCCGCCAAACTCCCCGAGCCTTCGCGGCTTCGAGGTCATCGACGCGGCCAAGGCGGCGCTCGAGGAGGCGTGCCCCGGGACCGTCTCCTGCGCGGACGTCGTCGCGTTCGCCGGCCGCGACGCCAGCGCCGCGCTCAGCAACGGCAGGGTGCGCTTCGGCATGCCCGCCGGCCGCCGCGACGGCAACGTGTCGCTCTCCAGCGCGGCGCTGCAGTTCCTGCCGCCGCCTACGTTCAACCTCGCCCAGCTCGCCGCCAGCTTCGCCGCCAAGGGGCTCGACGTCGACGACCTCGTCGTCCTCTCCGGCGCGCACACCGTCGGCCGGTCCCACTGCTCGTCTTTCGTCCCCAGCGGCCGCCTCAACTCGTCGACGTCGAACATGAACCCCGCGCTGGCCGCGTCGCTGCGGACCAAGTGCCCGGCCAACCCGAACGCGACTGACGACCCCACCGTGGACCAGGACGTGGTGACGCCCAACCTGCTCGACAACCAGTACTACAGGAACCTGCTCAACGGCAACGTGCTGTTCACGTCGGACGCGGCGCTGCTGACGTCCGGGCGCACGAACGTGTTGGTGATGCTCAACGCGCTGTTCCCTGGGCTGTTTGAGGCGAAGTTCGCCAAGGCGATGGTGAAGATGGCGAGCATCGGGGTGAAGACAGGCGCTAATGGCGAGATCAGGAACAAATGCCGGGTCGCCAACTAATCTCATCTAATACATTATTTTCGAGTTGCTGAATGCACCGTTCCTCAATTATTTTCTCCAGACATTTTCATTGAAGCTTCAGTGTGGGCCACCTCGCATGATTTTTATTTATTTTTCTTGTCTTTTTCTTTTGGATGATGTCTTCATTTCCTCTTGACATTATATTGTTGCGAGGTCAACTGTAACTGATATTTTTTGAATTAATATATGCTCTTTATGGAAAAGACTTTGCATGATATATGTATGCATGTTAAACCATTTTCTTTTTTTGGATGATGTCTTCATTTCCTCTGAACATTATATTGTTGCGAGATTATCTGTAATTTTTTTAAACCCAGGACAGGAGTGCTGCCCATGCATTAAGTAGGAAATTGGTGAGTACAACCTAGAGGTACAATATCTAACCGAAGAAACTTATTTCTTCGGGTTCAATGAGGAGGAGCATCCTCCTTCATCAAAACATACAACCCAGCGGTACAAAATAGCTACTCCCCAAGTGAAGTACCCCGGTCTTCAAATGCCCCCGAGAAATCCGTTAATCTATCTTGAATTAGCCTAGATAGCTGATCTGCTGAGGACATTTTATGTTGAAAATTCTATGATTTCTCTCCTTCTATATAAACCACCAGAAGAAAAGTAGCAAGCCAGCTTTCCGTTTTTTCTGCTCCTTGGTTCCTGTTTTGGACATTCTTAGGATCGAAGTCTGCACATCCTGCGGCAGAGCTGTCCAAATCGAGGTCTGCCAGCGCAGTTCTAGAGCCAGCCGTGCCCAGACCACCTTTGTGAATGTGCACTCAGTGAGCATATTAGAGAGTCTCTGGATGGTGAGTGCACAATGCACAGTCCGGGTTTGCTGTCCATTTTTTCTTGATCAGATTATCCGATGTTGGCGCCTTGTTCTGGATCGCAACCCATGCAAAAAACCTGCACTTAGGTTCCGTGTAGGCCTGTCAGAGCATATGTGAATGATTGGGTTCACTGGATCCAATAAATTGCATGTCATAGGCTGATTTTGCAGTGAACTTCCCTGAGCTTGTCCACCTCCAGGATATACCATCCATTTCTTCATTCAGCATAACCGTAGAGACAGCAGAATACAGCAGCACCAATTCATCTAGCAAATCCTGAGTGTCACACCTCCGCAAGTTCCTGATCCAATTGTCATTTGATAGCTCCACTTTGACCGATCTATTTTTCCTAGTAGCCTGTTCGAACAGGTGTGGAGCAAGCAGTTTCGGCGATGTTCCAAGAAGCTATCTGGCTTCCCAAAATGGCGTGTCACTCCCGTTTCCTATTGTCACTTGAGTGGAGCTGAAAAACAAATCCCCGTCTGAGACATCCCGACACCTGAACAGGGGCTTCCACGGTTTTTCCATCGCCCCCCATAGACCCCATAGCCATCTCATGCGAAGGGCTCGTCCAAACTTCTCCAAATCCTTTAGACCCAAGCCTCCCCATTTTTTTGGTCGCGTACATCTGGACCATTTCACCAAGCAATGACTATTGATCATTCTATCAGGTGATTCCCCCCGCCAAAGGAAGCTTCTTCTATGTTTATCTATTTGCTTAATCGCCCATTTTGGTATCCTGAAAACTGTAAGAAAGTAGGTCGGAATGGTAGTTAGCACTGAGTTGATTAGCACTAACCTTCCTGGGTAAGACACCATTTTTCTCTTCCACCCTGGAAGTTTGTTGGCTATCCTTTTTACCAGTGGGTGGATGGCCGACTTAGGCAGCTTTTTTAAGTGCAGGGGTAAACCCACATACGTGGTGGGGAAATCTGCTACTCTGTAATTATCTCCACAAATAGTTGTGAGATTTAGTTCATGACAGTTGATTGGGAAGAACTGAGTTTTCTCCATGTTGACCTGCAGCCCTGATGCATTGCCGAAGATATTGAGAAGCACCTTGGTGATTTCAACCTCAAACGCCGTGGGCCGAATGAAGACTGCGGCATCGTCTGCATACAGGGAAACTTTGAATTCGGAGCATTTCTTGTGGACCGGTTGCAGCAGACCCTTAGATTGCGCATAGGTGAACATTTTATGAAGTGACTCCATTGCTAAAATGAATAGCATAGGCGACCATGAGCCCCCCTGTCTCACTCCTCGTGTGTGATGTATTGGCCTCCCTGGCTCACCGATGAAGTCGTGCCCAGAGATTCGAGATCCAATTAGTCCATATCCTTCCAAACCCCAGATGTGTCATTATATGTAGCATATACGACCAGTTCACCGAGTCAAAAGCCTTGGATATATCCAACTTGATGAACAGGGCTGAGATCTTCTTTCTGTGGATTTCTTTGATCATCTCCTGGACCAGCATGAAGTTATCGTGTATTGTCCTTTGCTTGATGAAAGCATTTTGGTTTAGGGAGATCAACTGCTATAATTCTGAACCTAATCTGTTTTCCAAGAGTTTGGAGATTATTTTGGAGAAACTGTGTGTGAGGCTAATCAGCCTGTAGTCCCCGATGAGCATTGCGTTGTCTCTCTTTGGGATTAGTACTACGAATGTTGTGTTCACCCTCTGAAGCTCCTGCTGATTCATATTGAAGAAGTATTGGATTGCATCTAGGAATTCCGCTTGTATTATCACCCATTTTGGTATTCTGAAAACTGTAAGAAAGTAGGTCGGAATGGTAGTTAGCACTGAGTTGATTAGCCCTAACCTTCCTGGGTAAGACACCATTTTTCTCTTCCACCCTGGAAGTTTGTTGGCTATCCTTTTTACCAGTGGGTGGATGGCCGACTTAGGCAGCTTTTTTAAGTGCAGGGGTAAACCCAGATACGTGGTGGGGAAATCTGTTACTCTGTAATTGTCTCCACAAATAGTTGTGAGATTTAGTTCATGACAGTTGATTGGGAAGAACTGGGTTTTCTCCATGTTGACATGCAGCCCTGATGCATTGCCGAAGATATTGAGAAGCACCTTGGTGATTTCAACCTCAAACGCCGTGGGCCGAATGAAGACCGCTGCATCATCTGCATACAGGGAAACTCTGAATTCGGAGCATTTCTTGTGGACCGGTTGCAGCAGACCCTTAGATTGCGCATAGGTGAACATTTTATGAAATGGCTCCATTGCTAAAATGAATAGCATAGGCGACCATGGGCCCCCCTGTCTCACTCCTCGTGTGTGATGTATTGGCCTCCCTGGCTCACTATTCAACAGGACAGAGGATGAAGTCGTGCCCAGAGATTCGAGATCCAATTAGTCCATATCCTTCCAAACCCCAGATGTGTCATTATATGTAGCATATACGACCAATTCATCGAGTCAAAAGCCTTGGATATATCCAACTTGATGAACAGGGCTGAAATCTTCTTCCTGTGGATTTCTTTGATCATCTCCTGGACCAACATGAAGTTATCATGTATTGTCCTTTGCTTGATGAAAGCATTTTGGTTTAGGGAGACCAACTGCTATAATTCTGAACCTAATCTGTTTGCCAAGAGTTTGGAGATTAATTTGGAGAAACTGTGTGTGAAGCTAATCAGCCTGTAGTCCCCGATGAGCACTGCGTTGCTCTCTTTGGGATTAGTACTACGAATGTTGTGTTCACCCTCTGAAGCTCCTGCTGATTCATATTGAAGAAGTATTGGATTGCATCTAGGAATTCTGCTTGTATTATCTCCCAGCAAGAGCGGAAGAAAGCTCCTCCAAACCCATATGGACCCGGAGCTTTTTCCTTTGGTCATTCTTGAATGACTTTGAGGATTTTCTGCTGTAGGATCGAAGAGCACTTTAAAAGCTACCAGAGGGGGGTAAATGGTAGATTTAAAAATCTTACGCAGCGGAAACAATAAAACCCTAATCCCTTCGGTAGAAAAACGATCTGTTAAATAAATCGTGTATGAGACTAATCTAAACATGTTTCTCCGTGACAAAAGTAATAGATATCAGAGAGAATCAATTCACGAAGACAACACAAAAAGAATTACTAAAATCCATCGAGAAAAACTCAAGTTATGATCGAAAGATCAGACTATGGTCAATCTGACTTACCTGAGAAAAACAGTTTCTGGAATGCTGCAAAGAAACTCGTGTAGCTTAGAAACGACAAATCCAATGACCGTGAAATTTTGACAGATGATAGAAAATCAAGTTGTGAAGACAACCCAAAAATAATTACGTCAATTGGATCTATAAAACTCGAGTTATGATAAAACCACCGACGAAAGGTAGTGCTGTCCAGAAACTCGACGAGTAAAACTTGTCTGGAACAAGTCGGACGAACAAGGCACAAAAGTTCCTTCAAACTACGAATTTTATTCAATAGAACACAAGAGGAACAGCCCCAAAGTCGTCTCTCACGAGCTTTGGCCTTCCCTTGCTTATATAACCAGACCTTAGGCCATCCCAATCTCAACTAGGACTCCAATCCTAATCCGATCACAATCGGAACTTTCCATAACTGCTTAGGACTCTTCTATACGCAGATAGAAGCAATCTTAAGACTTCCAAACACCTTAGGAACGTATCCCACATTCCTAAACAACTCAAATTCGTGACACACACGAAATCCTAACATAACCAACTCGATATTTCCATATCGAGCCATAACCGACTCAGCTAGCAGCCTAAGTCTTCAACTGATACGATCTGATCCTTCCGATCAGATCTTCCTTCCATAATTCGTCTCTAGAAGCATATTGCCACGTCATGCACCGCATGCATACATGCGAACACCTTCCTTTGACCTTCATATGCACTGCCCTTGATTCAATCATCCTGCGCGACCTCCTGACCCGCTCAATCACAGTTCTCCCGAACTTGGTTGTTGGAACCTCATCTCCTCCTGAGACTAGTCCAATGGATCCTGTCACCAGCCATGACTTGAACTCAAGCAACACCTGCACATGAACAAACAAACAATCCATACGAGGCCAAGTCCTCGACTTGACTCAAGTTAGTTCCGAACACAACACCTTATGTGAGAACCTCACATAAGCATGTTGCAAAAACACAGTAGAAACGATATCAACCATATCATCCAAAACGCACCAAAAACTTAGCAAATGAATACTAAGCAATCTTTCCAACAATGTAAAGCAAGTACGAAACATTTCAAATGAAAAGTAGAAGCACTTAGGTCAAGTTCTGGACCTTGCCAGAGCAACCCGGAGCTTGAGCCGGAGCTAACAAAAGCTAGTAGAACCTAGCGCCGGAGCTTTCCAAAACTAGTAGATCCTAGCACCGGAGCTTACCAAAACTAGTAGATTCTAGAACCGGAGCTTACCAAAAACTAGTCAAAACTAGTCAACCCAAAACCGGAGCTAGACAAAGTACGTCGGAGCTAAGCAAAAGCATGCCGGAGCTATCAAGGACATGCCGGAGCTAAAGATAAAGCTCACCGGAGCTAACCAAAGCTAGTCGGACCTTACCAAGAAGTCGGACCTAGCATCTAACGTAGCCGGAGCTACCCAAAACAAGCCGGACCTACCG
Organism: Tuctoria greenei; assembly: GCA_036927565.1. Taxonomy (NCBI): domain Eukaryota; kingdom Viridiplantae; phylum Streptophyta; class Magnoliopsida; order Poales; family Poaceae; genus Tuctoria; species Tuctoria greenei. The sequence continues at coordinate 1,640,352 of JAYESD010000012.1, read as the reverse complement.
TCGGACCTTGCTGTAGCTCGGAGCTAGAGTCGGACCTTGATAAAAAGGTGTTTTGGTGATATTTAAAACTTTTATCATCAAAGCCAAGTGTATTCACTACAAGCCAATGTATTCAACACACTTAGGTCTTACAATCTCCCCCTTGATGAATGCATTGGCAACACCATTTAAAATCCGAACATTGGCTTATTCACATAAAAGCTTTGAAAACAATTTCTCCCCCTTTGTAAATCAATTTCTCCCCCTTTGTAAATCAAAATTAAAAAGAGAAGAAAATGAAAATCATGAAAATTTCTCCCCCTTTATTATCTCTCCTTATACCCATATTCTCTTTCTCTTCATGCTTATCTCTCCCCCTTTGACAATGTATTCAGCAAGTCATGAGCATATAAACAAATTTTCTCTCCAACTTGAGTTGTTATGAGCATATTATAACATATATATATAAACAAGGCTCATCCAAGTTATACTATCAAGTACCTTACATTATCACATCAATGAAATACATAAGGTAGTGTAAGCCATGCTAGAGATCAAATGTAATTTTTCAATTTAAGCAAGTCATGATCTCACAAACTTAACTATTTCAAAATCTGAAAGCATGACACTAGTTGCTGCAGTTATCATTTTTCAAAGCATAAATTTAGATCATATGATAATTGCAAGAGATTATATGCGCATCTGCCTTATTCTAACCAACCAAGCCAAGCCTATGTCATTTGACAATCAGAAGCTTAAGGACATGGTTTTAGTCATACACAACTTCTTCCAAGTTCATATCTAAGTGCAATGACAAGCTATCTCAAAAGAAGAAGTGCGATGCATGCATATTCTCTTGATCTTTTCTCAATTTATATTAGTTCATAAAAACTCAACATGTGAGTTGATTACTTGATTAATTCTTTATGATTAAAAGCATTTGTGAGCATGCAAAAAGTTCAAAACAGCAAGAAAGTTCGACCATGACCAGATTTAGTGTAAGTAATTATTCCAATTACTAGACATGGCAAAAACTACAAAATGTATAACATGAGTAATGTAGTAAGAACTTTCAGCATGTAAAAGGAATCACAAAGTCATATATGTATGAAATACTATGCTCATATTATTTTAATTTCAAATTCACACATAGACTTCCCAAGTTTCAAAAACTCCCCCTCAATTTAAGCCATGAGGATGCATAACCCCTATTTCACTACGAATGAAACAAAAACGAGTGAAATCCAAAGGTTTTGTAAAAATGTCAGCCAATTGATGTTCGGTATCTATATGGTGAAGCACAATGTTTCCTTTTTCAACGTTATCTTGGAGAAAGTGATACCTAATATCAATGTGCTTAGTTCTAGAATGTTGCACGGGATTTTTGGCAATGCAAATAGCACTAGTGTTATCACAAAACAGTGGAACACTATCTAGATCAACCCCATAGTCCTTAAGTATTTGAACAATCCAAAGAATTTGTGAGCAAGCACTAGCGGCAGCTACATATTCAGATTCGGCTGTGGATTGTGCAACTGAATTTTGTTTTCTAGAGGACCAAGCAACAAGAGAATTACCAAGAAAATGACAAGCACCAGAAGTACTTTTCCTATCAATCCTACAACCCCTAAAATCATCATCCGAAAAAGCTTTCAAAGTAACGGTTGAGGAAGAAGGAAGAAAAATGCCAAATTCTTGAGTTCCATGTAAGTACCTGAGAATCCTTTTGACGGCTTGACGATGTGAAACACGTAGGGAAGCTTGAAACCGTGCACAAAGACATACGCTGAATTGTATGTCCGGTCTTGATGCCGTGAGTTACAAAAGTGATCCGATCATGCTTCTATATTCTTTTTGATCCACGGATTCACCATCTTCATCAAGTTCAAGTGTTGTTGATGTTCCCATTGGTGTCTTAAGAGGCTTGCTTTTGTTCATGTTGAAGCGCCTTAGGAGGTCTTTGGTATACTTCGTTTGATGCACAAAGGTACCCTCCTTGGTTTGCTTGATTTGCAGCCCCAAAAAGTAAGTGAGTTCACCCATCATACTCATTTCAAATTCGGAACTCATCATTGCTGAAAACTTGGACACAAGATCATGAGAAACACAACCAAAGATAATATCATCCACATACACTTGAACGAATAATGATTCATTGCCATGCTTAAGCACAAAAAGAGTTTTATCAACCTTGCCCATGGTAAACCCCTTGTCAAGTAAGAATGTTTTTAACCTATCATACCATGCTCTAGGGGCTTGTTTGAGACCGTATAAGGCTTTTGACAGTTTGTAAACATGATTAGGAAAATCTGGATTTTCAAAACCCGGTGGTTGTTTGACATAAACCTCCTCATCTATGTAGCCATTAAGAAAAGCACTTTTAACATCCATTTGATATAGCTTAAAACCTTTAGATGCTGCAAAAGCTAACAAAATTCTTATGGCTTCTAATCTAGCGACAGGAGCAAAAGTTTCATCAAAATCTAGACCTTCAACTTGAGTGAAACCTTGAGCAACCAACCTAGCCTTATTCCTAACCACAACCCCATCCTCACTTTGTTTATTTTTAAATACCCATTTAGTTCCAATTAAAGTGTGACCTTGAGGTGGAGGTACAAGTTTCCAAACATTATTTCTTTCAAAATTTTCTAACTCTTCTTGCATGGCAATAATCCAAGATTCATTAGTGAGAGCGTGTGATATATCTTTAGGTTCAAAAGAAGCAACAAAAGCAGAATGAGCATGAGAGTTTGGATCGCAAAACCTGGACCGTGTGACTCGTTCGTGCAAGCTTCCAATCATCTGTTGTGGGGGATGATCTTTGTAAAAATGTCGGGGAACAGATGTCTCACAAGCTTCTTCTTCGTTAGTTTCATCGTAGATTGATGAGCTTGTGACTTGAGGACGATCAGGACCAGCAGAGGTGATAGCCGGAGCTTGTTCAATGTCCGGAGCTGGACACGTGTCAGCTTCGGAACTACCAGGCAGTATCACCGGCTCTTCTTCATCTTCGAAAATACCCTCTCCCTGAGGATACGGATCTGGTCCTGCAACATCGGAGCTAGTACCTGGGCTAGCTTCATCAAAAGACACTTCACAAGTCTCCACAATTTTGTTAGTGTCAAGTAATAGCACACGATAGCCTCTAGTATGAGATGGATAACCAAGAAACATGCCATCAATGGATCTAGGTTCAAATTTATCAAGATTACCATGTTTCTTAACAAAGCATTTGCAACCAAAGACCCGAAAGTGTGTAACACTAGGCCTATGTCCGAACCGGAGCTCATATGGTGTTTTACCTAGCTTAGCACGCAAGAAAACACGATTTGAGACATAACAAGCGGTTGCTAACGCATCAGCCCAAAATTTCCTAGGAGTTTGATATTCATCAAGCATAGTCTTAGCCATCTCAACTAAGGTTCTGTTCTTTCTTTCTACAACACCGTTTTGTTGAGGTACATATGGTGAAGAGAATTGCTGATCTATTCCATTTTCAGCACAAAAGTGATCAAAAGATTGATTTTTAAATTCAGTTCCATTATCACTTCTAATTGCTTTTAATGATCCTGGGTGATCAATTGATAATCTAAGAAATAAAGTTCTAAAGTGACTAAAAACATCATTCTTAGACGCCATAAAATAAACCCAAGAGTATCTAGAATAATCATCAACAATAACAAGAACATACCATTTACCTCCGAAGGATTGACCACGTGAAGGTCCTACGGTGTCAAGATGCAAAAGTTGACATGGTTTAGTTGTCATGATCAATGTGAGAGGAGTATGTGAACCTACAACCATCTTAGCATGTCTACAAGAAGAACACACAATTTCTGTGTCTCCTTTAAGCTTAGGCAACCCACGTATGCGATCAAGAGCACTAACACGCGTTAGATGATCAAAGCCTACGTGACCAAGTCTACGATGCCAAAAATATAAGTCCTTTGAATCATTAGCAACTAGACACCTATGCTTAGAGGAAGACATATCAAAATCAGCTTTAAAAACTCTTCCAAACCGAGACATGTTAAAAATAAGCTCACTATTTGAACCTACAACTTTGCAGCAGCTTTTATTGAAAATAATTTCTAGATTTTCATCTAGCAGTTGTGCAACAGGAAGCAAGTTGTATTTCAAATTTTTGACAAGTGCCACATCTTTTAAAGTGTAGTGATCATTTACTCTAACCGAACCCTTAGCAATTATAGGAGTTGAAGAATTATCGGCAAAAGTAACATTTTCTACACGTGACACAAAAGAGAGGGAGGAGAACCAATCTTTGTTACCGGTCATGTGGCGTGAGCAACCTGAATCCACAATCCAAATGTTCTCCTTCCTCAAACGTGTAACCTACATAGAAGCACAATACGTCGATGACTCAATACTGGGGTTAGTCAAAAGGCATTTAGGTATCCAGTACTGAGTCACACGACGTGCAGTAGGAAAAACATGCGAAAGCTGAGATAAAACAGCAGGTTTATGAGTCAAAGATTGAGGTTTTCTGTTCTTAATAGTTGATTTAGAAGCTGTTACTTGTTTAGAGTGAAAACCAGTAGCTCCGGAGGTAAAAGCAAAAGGTCCGGAGGCAAGAGCTGAAGCTCCAGAGGGAACAACAGAAGATCCGGGAGCTCTCGGAGCTATCAGAACTACCGGAGCTGCCTTTGTAGATTTCTTGCCAAAAGTTCCAGAAGCTACCTTTTCAAATTTCTGACTCATTAAAGCAGGTTGCATGTTTCTAATTTTCGGTTTAGCATGAAGGTTATGAGATCTAGCAGACACTCTTTCCCTTTTCTATTGTTTAGCTAGTCTATAACAAAAATCTATGACATGACCATCTCTACCACAGTAGGTACAATGAAACTTAATTTTGTAATCATGCCTAGATGAGCACCCAACACTAGAAACAGAATTAGAAAGCACTCCTGCAGATTTGAAAACCACTTCTTTTTGTTTAGGAACTGCTTGAATCAAACCACTTCCTAATGACTTTACAATTTTAGGTGGATGTGCCTTAGCATGAGTATGAGAATCAAAACCTAAACCAGTTTTATTATTGCAAGACTTGGAGGAGTTCAGCAGCAAGTTTAGATTCTTATTCCCATTATAAAACCGACCTAGTGTCCTATTCATGTCATCAAGTTTCTTGGACAAGTCTAGGCAGTTTGCACATGAAGTTTTTCCTTTTAGTTTGCAATTGGAACAATTTTTAACTTCATGAGATCATAAAGCATTGTTCAGAATGGAAATTTCATTCATTGCATCTTTTAGTTTCTTATCAAGATTTTCACATGCAGAACAATACAAATCATCTGTAGAACAAGAAGCATCTTTTAAGTTTTTATCACTAAGTGCAGCAAGCTCTTTGTTCTTTTTAATTTCTTCATCAAGTCTATCTAGAGTGGAGGAGTGTGCACTTCTTAGTGTGGACAATTGTTCATAGATTAAGTCACATGAGGGACATGCATCATCACTAGGAATCAAAGTTTTTAAACGGTTAATTTCAGATTCTAGTGATTCAATTTTAGCAGCATTATCCCTGAGCTTTTTGTCCTTTTTCTTGACAATAATAGTTGCACGAGAAATAGCATCACACATTTCATTGCAGGTAGAACATACCTCATCGTCTTCACTGTTGTGTTCTGCATCCTCCTGACTTGATCTTGATCTTGTTTTGCCCGTCATGAAGCATAAGTTGGCCAGATCGTCATCATCTTCATCACTTTCAAAGTCTACATCACTTGAACTAAGTTCTTGAAGTGCGGTGATGAGGCTGTTAATCATCTTGCGTCCTATGGTACCCTTCTTCTTCTTGTTGGAGTTTCCAGAGGAGGTCCGGACCTTGCTTTGTTTTTTTTCCCGGGTGGTCGGACCTGAAAGGTTAGGGCATTCTGTACTAAAGTGTCCTATTTTACCACATTCAAAACAGCGTTGAGGTCCAGAGCTTCCTCTCCTTCTTGTTCTCACATTTTGCAATGCTTTTGAGAATCTAGTAGAGATGAGTGCCAACTCCTCTTCTAGAAATTCTTCGATCTGTTCCAGGGTTAGTGAGGACAACAAAGCAAGAGTATTGCAGGATGATGATTGGCCAGACCTAGACATATCATGTTGTGAAACAAATGCAATAGACTTGTTTGGGTTCTTACGTGCTAGGATGTCAATTTCATGAGTTTTTAGTTTAGAATAAAGTACATCTAATGTAAGAGAACTCATGGCAATTGATTCACGAATATATGTTACTTTCATCTCCCAAATTGACATGTCTAATGCACTAAGAAGTTGCCTAGCATTCTCAGCATCAGAAAAAATAACATTGACACTACGTAAGTTGCTGAGAATTTTATTGAAACGAGCAAAGAGGTCATCGATAGACTCACCTGGTTGCATCTCAAAACGCATATATTCCTTTTTGAACATATCTTGTTTTACCTCCTTGATTGTGTTGGAGCCTTCATGATAATCACAGAGAGCTCTCCAAACATCGTATGCTGACTGGAGGTGCGCAACACGATCAAAGTCGCTCTGAGTGAGTCCTTGGATGATCAAGTTTCGGGCTTTGTTGTTATTGTCGACGTCCCGTATGTTCGTAGCCGTAACTTGATTGTTAGGTGGGACTTCATAAGGTTTGTACACCTTTTCCCATATTGCGAAGCCTTGCGCCTGGATGAAGGCCTCCATGCATGCCTTCCAAACCTGAAAATCAATACCAGCAAACACACAAGGTTTGGTGGAGTACTTCTCCATGATGATTAGTCAAAAACACGTGCAAATCACAAATATTAGAGCACCGTGGCTCTGATACCAATTGTAGGATCGAAGAGCACTTGAAAAGCTACCATAGGGGGGGTGAATGGTAGATTTAAAAATCTTACGCAGCGGAAACAATAAAACCCTAATCCCTTCGATAGAAAAACGATCTGTTAAAGAAATCGTGTATGAGACTAATCTAAACGTGTTTCTCCATGACAAAAGTAATAGATATAAGATAGAATCAAGTCACGAAGACAACACAAAGAGAATTACTCAAATCCGTCGAGAAAAACTCAAGTTATGATTGAAAGATCAGACTATGGTCAATCTGACTTACCCGAGAAAAACAGTTTCTGGAATGCTGCAAAGAAACTCGTGTAGCTTAGAAACGACAAATCCAATAACCGTGAAATTTTGACAGATGATAGAAAATCAAGTTGTGAAGACAACCCAAAAAGAATTACGTCAATTGGATCTATAAAACTCGAGTTATGATAAAACCACCGATGAAAGGTAGTGCTGTCCAGAAACTCGACGAGTAAAACTTGTCTGGAACAAGTCGGACGAACAAGGCACAAAAGTTCCTTCAAACTATGAATTTTATTCAATAGAACACAAGAGGAACAGCCCCAAAGTCGTCTCTCACGAGCTTTGGCCTTCCCTTGCTTATATAACCAGCCCTTAGGCCATCCCAATCTCAACTAGGACTCCAATCCTAATCCGATCACAATCGGAACTTTCCATAACTGCTTAGGACTCTTCTATACGTAGATAGAAGCAATCTTAAGACTTCCAAACACCTTAGGAATGTATCCCACATTCCTAAACAACTCAAATTCGTGACACACATGAAATCCTAACATAACCAACTCGATATTTCCATACCGAGCCATAACCGACTCAGCTAGCAGCCTAAGTCTTCAACCGATACGATCCGATCCTTCCGATCAGATCTTCCTTCCATAATTCATCTCTAGAAGCATATTGCCACGTCATGCACCGCATGCATACGTGCGAACACCTTCCTTTGACCTTCATATGCACTGCCCTTGATTCAATCATCCTGCGCGACCTCCTGACCCGCTCAACCACAGTTCCTCCCGAACTTGGTTGTTGGAACCTCATCTCCTCCTGAGACTAGTCCAATGGATCCTGTCACCAGCCATGACTTGAACTCAAGCAACACCTGCACATGAACAAACAAACAATCCATACGAGCCCAAGTCCTCGACTTGACTCAAGTTAGTTCCGAACACAACACCTTATGTGAGAACCTCACATAAGCATGTTGCAAAAACACAGTAGAAACAATATCAACCATATCATCCAAAACGCACCAAAAACTTAGCAAATGAATACTAAGCAATCTTTCCAACAATGTAAAGCAAGTACGAAACATTGCAAATGAAAAGTAGAAGCACTTAGGTCAAGTTCTGGACCTTGCCAGAGCAACCCGGAGCTTGAGTCGGAGCTAACAAAAGCTAGTAGAACCTAGCGCTGCAGCTTTCCAAAACTAGTAGATCCTAGCACCGGAGCTTACCAAAACTAGTAGATCCTAGAACTGGAGTTTACCAAAAACTAGTCAAAACTAGTCAACCCAAAACCGGAGCTAGACAAAGTACGTCGGAGCTTAGCAAAAGCATGTCGGAGCTATCAAGGACATGCCGGAGTTAAAGATAAAGTTCACCGGAGCTAACTAAAGCTAGTCGGACCTTGCTGTATCTCGGAGCTAGAGTCGGACCTTGATAAAAAGGTGTTTTGGTGATATTTAAAACTTTTATCATCAAAGCCAAGTGTATTCACTACAAGCCAATGTATTCAGCACACTTAGGTCTTACACCTGCATTGAAAACGGGGTCTCTAGGTGCTCTAACGGCTGAGGTTGCCAACCCAATCGCTTCAAGTTAAGGGATGCTCCTCTAGGGGTGTAAGTGCTGAGGTGCTGCTGAAAATGTTGGAAGATAGCCCGAGCTTTGTCTTCGTGATTTGAGACTACTCCCTCATCTGTTTGGAGGCTATGTATGAAGTTCCTCTTCCTCCTAGCATTAGCTATGGTGTGGAAATATATTGTATTAAAGTCACCCTTCTTCAGCCACGTCAACCTTGCTGATTGTCTCACTCTCGACTTCTCTATAGCCACAAGCCCCAACAGTCTCATTTTCATCAGTTTTTTCAGTTGTAGCTCTTCTGCTGCCAACATTCTGTCTTCCTGTTCCACCTCAAGTTGGTGAATTACTTCCCTACAGATCACAGCTGCTAACTTTCCTTGGGGGATTGAGTCTTTAGCCCATCTGGAAAGCGCTTTAGCCGTTCTGGTCAGCTTGATATAAACTTTGAGAAATGGGTTATGACCATTTTGTATGGGTGCTTCCCACGCCCCCCGGACACATTCTTGGAAACCCTCCATCTTGGTCCAATATGTCTCGAACCGAAAAGGAAGTTTGATGTATGGCCTTTCAAGGGGTTGCAATATCAATGGTGCATGATCTGAGATCGATGTTAAGAGTGGGTAGAGGGATGGGTTGGGGTATAGTTCTTCCCACTCTGTTGTGGTAAATGCTATGTCTATCCTTATCAGTGTTGGAGAACTTCTGCCATCGGACCAGGTGAATTGTCTTCCTATCAACGGTACCTCCTTGACTTCCATATGATTTAAGGATCTTCGGAATCTAGTCATTAGGTGCCTGTTTACATTACCATAGTTTTTATCCTGGTCTTGGTATATAAGATTAAAATCTCCCAATACTACCCACTTTGTTCTCGCATGCTGTTTCAGATCTCGCAGCTCTCTGATGAGTCGACATTTGTCAATGTCATGTTGCGGTCCATAGAACCCCATTACAGTCCACTTAGTAGGGGCCCTAACATCCGTTACTGTAGCCGAATTGTGTGCTATGTTAGGTGGATTTATGACAACTAGACACACTGCTCTTTCGCTGCTATAAGAATTCCACCTCTAGTGCCCTGTGCTGGAAGAATGGTCGTTTGACCTTCATAACCCCTTCCCAGAATACTTCTAATTTCGTGATTAGAGATGCTTTGAAGCTTGGTTTCCTGTATACACAAGAGATGCAGTTTGTTTTGTTGTATAATATGTCTTATCTCTTCCTGTCTGACATTGCTATTCAAACCCCTAACATCCCAGGTCATAAAAGTATAGTTACTTATACTGTCATTCATCATAGAAACAAAGAGGCAACTGATCCATTTCATTACTATCAACATCCAAAAGCACAGGTTCAGACCGCACGGGGCCAACCCCACACAAAATACACCAACCCAGTGCAAAAGCGCATCCACCCTCCCTAGGGCCCTTCTGACATGCCCAGGCAGCTACCACATGGTCAATCCTAAGCCCTACTAAGAACAGTACTAAGGAAGTAGATATAGATAACATAACATAGACAACTAAACAGCTTCCCATGGAGTCAGATGGCCTCCTGTAGAGGCACCTCCTCTGTCTAGCACTTCTTGTTCCTCTCTCCCTCTTCATGCAGCGCCTTCTTCTTCATTTTCTTGATTCTTTTCTTTGCCATCGCTCTACCTCTGTGAGCTTCTTTATAGCTTCCATAGCCGGCATTGAGAGCGGTTGTTGATACACCTGCAGGTACGTCTTGAACACTGCATCATCCATATCTTTGTTCTCCTATAGGATGCCCCAATTTTTGGCTAGAACTTCCTGCGCTTTTTTCACGCATGATTTGCTCCTTACCTGTTTCTCCTTCAGTCTAGGACTGTTCCTAGTTGGGTGGACTTGTTGGTTCCTTGGCTTCTGCTTTGCATGGGTTTTTCCCTTTGACTTTGGCTGATGTATCATAGCTGGTGCCACCAATAATGTCTCCAGAGGCTCTACTGTCAGGTAAGTGATCAATGACTCCGTTGTTGTCTTAGTGGCTGATTGTTCAAGCAGTTCTCCTTGTGGCACTTCACCTCGTAGAGGTCATTTGCCCTCCTCTTGATCTCCCAGATCAGTCCCCTCCATATCGGGTGCTTCATCTATTGGAGACCTTACATCCCCTGTTATCTCCATCGCCGCCTCCATTGCTTCCCCATGCTTCATCTGTGTTTTGGTCTTCATCAGGTCCAAGCTTCTCTCTGTATCCCCGGTGGTGTTGGTCTCATTTGTTAGGCCTCCATATCCCATCCTCTGTACCACTTCCATCATTTCTTCCGGAGAGCTTGTGAGCGGCAGTATAATAGAATCGGCGCCCACCCATGAATCCAGAGCTGGAGGTGCCCAGTTCCCTCCCGAGGAAGGCCTCATCCTTCTAGTGATTGGGCACCCCGGTTGTAGGTCAATGAGGATAGCTTCAGATGGCCTTAGTGCCATCGAGTCCTCCGTCTCTTCCTAGATTAAACCATTCAAAGTCATGTCCGATGTTGCTCTTTTTAGAACTTCCTTCCCTCCCTTGGCCACCCATAGTTCATGCAGTGCTCGATGCTCATCTGGTGGACTAGACCCTCTCGATGGCGGTGGGGAGGTACTGCGACACCCATTGTGACGTCTAGAAAGCTCCCCACGGAACCAACCACGTTGCCCCGCCCCATCCATAGCAATGCCCTTCCCCTTTGTCTTGTTAGCAATCCATCATGACACCCTGCTCATGAAGTGATGTGGTCTTCTGCCCCTATCATGCTTGTCCTCATCTTCATCTTCATCGTCATATGGCCTGCGATGGGTGATCTTCACTGGTCTACAGTATCTTTCCTGGTGTGCCAACACCCCCTCATCTAACTCTCCGCCTGGCCTCCCAAACTGCCGATTGAGTGGACGATAATGCACTTTCCCTTCAGCCTCTAATTCTGCTATAGAGAAATGATAGAAGTTCAGGTCTTTCACCGAGTCCAAGTGGATGAGGACCTTGAAGGTCTGCCCTCGCAGCATGTTTCTCAGTCTGGAGAAATGTAGCTCTTCATCAACCCCCAGGTTTTCTTTGCAGTCTGCCAATGTGAGATAAACCACTTGTGGGATCTGACTCAGATCTTGGCAGAAGGCCCAACAAACGTATGCTCTCTGGTTTTCTTTGCGCTTTGTGGCCACATCCACATGATGCACCACACACTAGTCACTCAGTACCTTGTCCACCACTTCCTGCGTCCATGCATATTGGGGCAACCCTTCTATACTTAGCTTGACATGGAAAGGTATTGATGTTTTCTGCACAATCCGACTAGCATCCCATTCACGGAAGTGGAAGGAGTATGGACCTTCATCAATGTGCCTTTTTGCATACACCGCATTTCGGACCACCCTTTCTGTGAAGATCATAATGAAGGGGTTATGGAAGGAGCGAAAGACATGAAACTCATACCTCCGCGGCCTTAGATGCTGGCAGATTGCATCCGCTAGTTCTTCCTTAGATGCCACCCCTAGGGGGCCCGTCTCTGTGACCAGCAAGGCGTGCCTGGTCAACATATATCTACGCTTCATCATCTCTTCCGTGAACCATGCAACCTTCTCCATTGCTTTTGGGCAGAGCCGTGGGTTGCCCGGGTAGAGGATGGCTCTCTCCAGCCTCGCTCCTGGCCGAGGGCGCCCCAGGGCCATCCCGCGAAGGTCAAACCCCGGGAGTCCCCACAGGGAAGGGCATGTAGGGACAGTCTAGCGGTCCCGCTCCGGCCAGTCCCGCTGCAGAGAGCGCCTTCCTCCCTCCTCCAGAGGGGACTGAACCAGTACTTCTCTGGTCGGGGTCACAGGGCGGGGAGAGTTCAGCTCACCAGATAGCCGATGCTGGCCTTGATCTTCCCGCCCGAGTGAAGGCTGTCTTTCCACCGCTCCACCTTCCGAGTGACGCTGCTGCTCCTCCGTCCTGCGGTGCTTCCAGTTGGCCGAGGAACTCCCGAGCGAGAGCCTTCTCTCCATGTTCACTGTTCTTGAGCCTCGCTCGGTGACAGCAGTTTGTGGGAAAACTCGCTTGGAAGAGCTAAGTGAGATTGGGCACCAGTATGAGATGTGCCCACTTCTTTTACATCGCCAACAGCAAGGGGGGTCTCTACAGTGCCTCCTGTAATGATCTTTGGCCAAGCAATTAAAGCATCTGCCTACCAAGAATTCATTGCTTGCAGAACCCTTTTTTGTTTTCGAGTCTGGACTTCCCCCAGTTTGCCCCTTCTTGAATTTTCACCACCAATACTTCGGCTTTACTGTGACCCACCGTCCCGTCACATAATGTTGCTCTGACGAACTAGCTGTAGGAAGCAGCATCAGGTACCTCCGCGTACTCTTCGATGCATCACTAATTTCTCTATTGGCTCCCTGTATACTGAGTGCTGACTTCCTGGGCTCTTCATCAGTCCACAGCCCATCCAAATCTCCTGGCCCATACTGTATTGTTGACCAGTCTCGGTCCATGACCGCTATCGGAGGCTCTGTGTTCAGGAAGACGACGGTCTCAGGGTGGTCGGTGAAACGGACCCTCCAGCGAGGGAGCGGCCGAGCTCGCCGCCCTCCTTCTGCCTGCAAGGGTCTCCCAGCCAGGCCGCTACCCTCGTAGCGTTTCTCAGCTCCTGTTTCACGATTTTCTGAGAGAACTAGTTCCCAGGATTGCCCAGATCTGTGGCAACTCTCTGGCCATCCATGGCCTCTCCCCCTTGCATTTAGCTTTGATCCGAATCAGAACCGATAGAAAAGTTTGCAGCTAGAAAGTGCAACTAACCTGTTCAATCGAGCCCCCATCCGGCCGTTATCACCTTGTCTGACAGCTTCCTTCCTTCCTTGCTTCCCTGTCGAGCCTTCCAGGAGGAACCGACTTCACCTCTCTCGACCCAGAAGATGCCGGGTAACTTGCTCAATCTCGCCGTGGGAGGTCTGATCTGGTGGAGCGAGGGAGATCTGTGGGGTAAGAGGTGGGATTTTTGGGAAGGATTTGCTCTTAGTTGCAAGTAGTAGAGAATCGCCCCCTATCTGTAATTGATATTTTTATATTAATATATGCTCTTTATCGAAAAGACTTTGCAAGATATATTTATGCATGTTAAATTCATTTCTTTTATGAAAAAAGGAATGTTTGTATTTTTTTTCTACAAACACGCAACCTTTGAATTTTGAAAGGTTATTAGTCCATGTACCTTTTGCTGTCAATAGAAGCAGGAAATGCCTTCTATCTTTGAAATGATATGATTGGTCTATTACATGCCATGCTTTCTTGTGTTGTCCGAACAAAAAGTTCAGGTAATTTCAGGTTCTAGCAAGGCATAGAGCATTATCCAATAAATTAGTTCAAAATAAACTAAAAATTTTATCCTAAATGACACATAATTTGGATGAAAAGGGTACTATGAGACAACGTAAATTCTGATGTCTCGCATCTGAAGAGATGTCAGTCTTCACCTGTTACGTCTGCATCCCTTGCAAGCAGCTCGGTTAACATCACAAGGCCCACAATAGCAGAAGAATTATGTTCGCTGTTTGTACCCAAAACATAACAAAAAGGAGATAAGACACTTCTGCTGTTATGCAGGTAGAAGATAGAATAGAACGACAGTAACACCCTAAATTTCAAAAGAGCATTTGTAAATAAAGAAATAAAATGAAGTGCATTTGATTGCGCATTTTTGTGTGAATGTTTGAATTTTGAAATGAGTAAAATTCGTTTAAATTTGAATTTGAAATTCAATGAAAATAAAAGAAAAGAAAAACAAAAAGAAAAGGATTTAAAACCACTCCTGGGCCGAAAATCCCACCCACGGCCCAACTTCCCTTCCTCAGCCGCGGCGCAGCAGCCCCCTTACATCTCCTTACCTTACAGCCTTGTGGGACCCACCTGTCATCCCCTTCCACCGAGCAACCGCCGCCTCCTTCTCTATGCTGCGCCACGTGCCCCCCCCCCCTCTTCTCAAACCGCCTCTCCACTTGTCGATTCCCTATGAGGAACCGCCCAACATGTTCGCCATCAACCGCCGCCCATCCTCACTCTATAAATTGCCTCCCACCCCCACTCTTTTGGCCTCTCCACGCCTAACCCTAGCTCCGCCATCGCTGAGGTTTGTTGCGTTCATTCCCAGTGATTCGACGGTTATCTCCCTTCCCTCCCTTCTCTACTCACTTCGTCGTGGTTCTAGGAGCACGCCGGGCAAGGTCGCACGAAGAAATCGACGATGCTTCAGCGGAATCGACAGGAGCCGCCGCCTCTTGCCACCGTCCATCGTCGCCGACTCATTCTTGCCCCTCTTCGAACCGCGAAAACACCCGAGGTTTGTTTCTCTTCTTCCCCTCTTTCGATTCCCGTAGAAAATGCATAGTTTAGTCAAGGTTTCGGCCAATTTGACCAAAGCCAGCGAGGTGCGCTACCGTGCGTCGTAGTGCCCTTGTGCGCGCGTCACTGAAGGCGACGTGGCCGCACCTGGGCCCTCGGTTTTAACCGAACGACCGAGATTAAAACGTGCATACTGGTTCATTTTAATTAAATTTCGTGCGTCCATCGTGGATCCAACGACCCTTATTCAATTAAGCTTTTCCCGCCACAACTTTTGCGTCCAGGCTCTCGGAATTCTTGCAATCCAACCCCTAGACTTTAGAATAACAATGATTTAGTCTTTAGAATAACAATGATTTAGTCTTTATTTTATCAATAAAGCCCCTATAACTCTCTGAAATTAGGTTAATTCAATGAATTATTGAATTAGGCCCCTGGAATTTTACTGAATCTTATTTTTAACCCCTGTCCACTAAAGGAAAAATAACAAAACAGCCCTTGAGGTTATAATTAATTGTTGTACATTGTTTAAAAATACATTTGGTGAGTAGAAAATAGTTATTAATGATATAATAAATATAAAAATAGTAGGAAAATTAGTAGTAAATCTTTTTAGACTGTATTAAAAATGTAGAGAGCAAATAAAATATATTTTGACCATATAAAATTCATTAAAAATGTTTTTAGCCCATAAATAAATACTAAAAATGTAAAATAAATAGTAGATGCATAACTTTGGCCATGAAAATAATAAATGATTCGTAAGGACGTATTAGTGTAGGATTTTATGCTTATGTGAATGTTGTGATGTATTGCATTGTGTGCTATGTACTTATTTAGTCTTTATTTCTTGTTGCCTTGCTTTGACATTATATTTAGAATCGTTCCACGACCCAGCTTTTAACCTCCAAGACCAAGTCTCCAATGACTACCAAGGTTTCGAGGAAGGCGAGTGCCTTTGACCATCTTGCACCTATTTTTTAGGATGTTTAGTTAGTTGCATGCTACATAAAATGATATCCTATTTCATGTTATATGCCCTATTCCATATTATTCCTTGTCGTTTGGATTGGGTTGGGAAGTAGATAGGTTTTGATTACGCTTAGCCATGTTTAGACTTTGGGAAGGGATTTCATACACGTGAAATGTAGTATACTATATGATTAGTATAATCATGATGGGCACACAATAGTAGTTGATAGGAATCCGACGATTGGATTGTTTTGGTACGGTGGAGTTTGCATGAGACCCGGGATTGAGTTTGTCACCGCCGGATTCTAAGGACCAGTTTATGAAGGAAGTCACTAAGCTTTATAGTGCCACCACGAGACTGAGATGGGGAGGCTTGGTCAATTAATTAGGTTTCTCCCAACAAAATGCTAGTAGATGAAAAGTGCGGGGAATGATGCAGGGGTACTTCTTTGGGAACCGCAAGGCTCAAGAGGGGGCTTCTAGGGTGGAGGGTTACTCCAGGAATGTCTCAGCAGTGAAACCTTAGAGGACTAGCACTAGTTGGGAGTACCTTTGTAAAGATCATGTAGTGATCTCCTAGCCTTACACCAAAGTAAGTGTGTAATATGGTTAACTACCACGAGCATCAGGGAGGTTTACTCAGTCCACCTGGCAACAAGGTATGAAAACACTGCTTGTGGGTAAAGAGTACACTCTTTGCATAGATTTGGAAAACATGACAGCCGTGCTCACAGACAAGAGTGGCTTGAGATGGATGGGAAATGATAGTTATTTATGATTCAAGTTTATCTTTACTATTATCATTATGATTTGGAATATTTAATTAGTATTAATTTAATAATGAAAGCCAAGGTTTGGTTATAAGCATACACTACAGGAAATGCGAACACTTACGTCGGCCAGCCGACGAAAGTAAACTAACTTACGTCGGCCAGAATAAACCGACATAAGTTAACTAACTTACATCAGCGATAAACATAAGTTAGTAGACCGACAGTAATAAACTAAAACTTACGTCGGCCCGAACACTTAGCCGACATGAATGAAATCGGCCAAGAGGACGGCCGACGTAAGTTACATCGGCGAACTTCATTTGACTATTTAGCCAACGTAAGTTACGTATTTTAACCTACCCCATGCGCGCCTTCTTTTCCTTACCCGTCGTGTGCCGCTCTTCTTTCCCCGCTGCCGCGCCTGATGCCTCGCACGCCACCGCTGCCGCGCCCACCGCCGTCCGCCGCGGCCGCCAGGTATGAGTCCCCCCACTCCTCCTCCCCTCAACTCCCCTTCCCTGACCGCCGCCGGCCCGGCGCCCCCTCCCCCGCCCCCTCCCCGAGCGCTGCACCCCTCCCTCGACTGCCCCCCATCCCCTCCCCGAGCATTGCCCCCCTCCCTGATCGTCGTCGGCCCGACCCTCCCCGCCCCCTCCCCGAGCGCCGCCCCCCTGCCCCCTCCCCAACCGCCGCCGGCCCGGCCCTCCCCGCCCCCTCCTCGAGCGTCACCGCCCCCCTCACCTTCCCTGTAGAGGCCCCCACCCTCTCCCTCCCCTGCCCGAACCCCCCTCCCAAGGCCCCCCACCCACCCCACCCTAACCCTGCCACTTAAATTTGAAATTCAATTGAATTGAATTATTCAAATTTGAATTGAATTAAAATTGAATTGAATTGTTAAAATTTGAAATTGAATTGAATTGAATTATTTAAATTATGCTTAAACTGCTTAATTGTTTATTTAATTATGCTTAATTAGTTAATTTGCTTATTGTAGATTATGTTTATTTAATTATGCTTAATTATGCTTAATTTGCTAAGTGTAGATTATGCTTAATTAGTGTAGTGTAGACATTAGACCCGGCTCGGCCCGCAAATTTGCCGTGTTGGGTCGGGCCGGCACGACGGGCCAGAAGCCAAGGCCAAGCACGATGGATCCCATTTTCCCCTGTCGGGCCGTGTCGGGCTCGTTCGCGGGCCGAGCGTGTCGTGTTGGCCCGAAGCCTGGACGAGCCGTGGTCACCTCCTCGCGCCTCATTGCCTCCTCCGCAACTCCTTCGCCAGCAGTTTTGTCGGCTCGTCATAGACCTACAGGGGTCCTCGCCTCCTCTGGACGGGAGTCTAATAGGAGTCGCCGCTTGTCGGGCTCGCCTCGCATCCTCGTAGATTCGGGGAAGAATCGGGCTGGGCATCGCAGATGGCGGGCGGTGGCCGGTGACTCAATACGAGGCGAGGGAGCCGAGGGCAGTTGAGCGGGGTCCGGGGGACTCGATGGCCGGGGAGGAGAGAGAAGGGTCAGGGACGGGCACGATTCGGGATATGGTGCTCGAAGTGTCAAAAGGGGTGCTGGGTGCGGGGGCGGCTACCGAACAGGAGGAGTGGGAGGTGTTGTATTGTTTGGAATTTCAGGTTACTACTTTTATATGCTAAGTGGGCTAAACGGGTTGTGGTCGGGCCGGGTCAGGTCAGTCGGGCTCATCAGGCCACATTGACGGGCCGACTGGGCCGCCCTTAACTGGGTCGTGCCGGGCTAGCCCAACGGTCTTGAGGTCAAGCCCGAGCACGACCTGTGTCGGGCTTCAGGCCGGCCCAGTCCCGATTTTTTCGTGTCGGGCCGTGCTTGTACCGTGATTTTTTATCGTGCTTCGGCCCGGCCCATTTGGCCATCTATAGTTGTGCCCCATTTAGTGTGAACTTAAAGTATGCGACTAAATCATCGCGCGTGTGTATGGCGAACCCTGACGGACCCAGTTCACTGTCTCTCTCATTTTTTTCTCTATCGTTTATAAATTAAGGAGGAACTAGCGGTAATTTTGTCCGGCTTTAAATTGCAGAGTCAAACATGGGCGAAGACCGTAGTTGGATGTATACTGTTTGGAAGAGCATAACTGGTGGTCACTTAGATGAGTGGTACGCCAAGACAGAAGCTTTTGTGGGACGAGCTTTTTCGTTGTCAAATAGCGATAAGGCGTGGTGCCCATGTACAAAATGCTGAAACAGAACATTTTTGGACAAAGTGGAACTTACGATGCACTTGTGTCGAAATGGTTACGTGTCACATTATGACTTGTGGAACTTCCACGGCGAGACAGCTTCTCAAGCTGTACAAGAAGTGGAAGCGGACAATTATGATGCCACGGAGGTTGGTATGATGGATGAGATGCTGGAAGCTATACGACCAGAGCTTACAGAGGATCCTCAAACAGCAGAGGTTAAAAAGTTCTTCAAACATCTCAAAGATTCAGAAGAGCCGCTGCATGGACACACTAAAATGACAATCCTCAATTTTGTGACTAGACTTATGACAATTAAGTCTAAGTTCTTCTTTTCTAATAACTGTTACAACGAGCTCATCAATTTGTTCAACGATGCCCTTCCACATCCCAACAAAGTGCCTAAAGATATGTATAAGTCGAAGAAAATTCTTTCCGGTCTCGGTATGAAGTACGAGAAGATTGATGTGTGTCCGGACAACTGCATGCTTTTCTGGAG
The DNA here is from genome assembly GCA_036927565.1 of Tuctoria greenei. Lineage (NCBI taxonomy): Eukaryota > Viridiplantae > Streptophyta > Magnoliopsida > Poales > Poaceae > Tuctoria > Tuctoria greenei. Next base: position 1,620,974 of record JAYESD010000012.1, on the reverse strand, counting down.
AGAGCATGCCAATGAGAACAAATGTTTGAAATGTGGTCAACCGAGGTTTGTCGAAGTTGTTAATAACGATGGTGATACTGTGACGACGGAAGTCGCACGTAAGCATCTTTGTTACTTACCCGTGACACCGAGGTTGAAGCGGTTGTTCCTTTCGAAAAAAATGGCCAGACACATGAGATGGCACAAAGAAGGTGAGCGTTGGAACAATGGAGTCATGACGCACTCGTCCGATGGTGAGGCATGGAAAGCGATGGACCGGTTCGACCCAGAATTTGGTCGTGAAGCGAGAAATGTTTGCATCGGGTTGGCGACAGATGGGTTCACGTCGTTCAGCACAAACGCCACACCATACTCCTGTTGGCTCGTCTTTGTCATTCCGTACAATCTTCCACCGGATTTTTGCATGAAGAATGAGTTCATGTTTCTTAGCCTCATTGTACCTGGGACGGATCATCCTGGGTCACGTCTCAACGTGATGTTGAAACCGTTAATAGAAGAGTTGAAAATGTTGTGGACAGGAGTCAAAGCATACGACTATTACAAGAAGCAGAAATTCAACCTTCGAGCTGCTTATTTATGGTCCGTCCATGATTTTCCAGCATACAACATGTTTTCTGGATGGAGCACTCATGGTCGGTTGACGTGTCCGATATGTGCCTCGGATACTGTCAGTACCCTACGTACTGGGTACCCCACGACACCGCAAGAAGTGCAAGAAAGTTCCACCCGTCAGAGTTGAAGGCCCTTGCAGGTCCCACGTGTCACATTACACCGGACCCGCTCCTCTCACATGGCTAGCTCCCAGGATAACACGTGTAAAAGAAGACCGGAGCTAAACTTCCCACCAAGGGAAGTTTCAGCGACTGTACATGTACAACAGCCCCGGAACTAGCCCCCGTCAGAGAGGAGCTCCAGTACTGACATGTATACAGCGACCCCGAACCTACCCCCCCCCCCCCCCCCCTGCAAGGGAAAGCTCCGGATCTGCCACATGTGGAGCCTCCGAACCTTCATCGCCAACAGAAACACAAGCAAATCACGTCTGTTACAAACATTCAAGGACGGTTAAAGTAGCAGTTACAAGGTCTGTGTGACGCCCAGTTCCGAAAATGAACCAAGCTAACGCATATGTGTGCCCAGGATGTTCATCACACATACACGAGTGCAATCACAAAAAGATATACAGAAAATTACCACAGAACAAGTTTAATTAACCAAATTTCATTACACAAACCATATTATCCTCGAATACAAGCTCTAATAAATATTAATGACAGGTTCAACTAATGCAGCGGAAATAAACTAATTAAGCAACTAAGCAACTAAGCAAAAGGTATATATATATGCGCAGCTCCAATCAACACCACGGGCAAAGCTGACGGTAGACACGGCCTAGAACTCCGCATTATCGCCATTAAAATCCCAGTCCTGACCTGCAACTGTTGGGGTGGGGGATTGCAAGAGTGAGTACATGTCGTACTCAGCAAGTGTGGAAAGTATGACATGTGGCTGATTCAAATGACGACAATAATAATGGTAAAGTGCTGAAAGGTACATTAAAACATTTGAAAAGCAATATAGTATAAGTATGTGAAGTAAACCCATCATAATCATAAATAATATCATAATACCAAATCTGAATTCATTACCATCATCAAAAATTCCAGATTTCACCATTGCCAATAACCATATTCATTACCAGAGATTAATCCATAACCATCCATAACCATTACCAAACCATGACCATCCCAAATTCCAATTTCCCTCTAATCATGGAAGTTGTCCAGGTGCTCATAACCGGGAGCACGGCTATCATGATAGTTTTAATAACACTCTGCAGAGTTTGTACCTCTTTACCCACGTGTTTGTGATTTCATCACCCTTCGGCGACTAAGAACCTCCCTTATGCCCATGACCCGTCGGTCACATTACACACTTCCGTTGGTGTGTGGCCAAGAGATCACAAAATAGCCTTTACAAAGGGATTACTAGCCTATTTAGACCCCACTGAGGTTTCACCGGTGGCGATATCTCCCGCAGAGCACATCTTCAACCAAGGGCCCCCTCTTGAGCCATTCGGATCCCAGGGTAGTCCCACCAATCATCAACAAACCCAATTCGACTACCCCTTCCCCGAGCATCCACAATGGTCCAAACAGTACTAGCAAAGCCCTAATTAATCAGCTACGCCGCATCCATACTTGGCCTCGTGGTGGCACTGTAGTCCTGGCTTATTCTCGCATGAACCGGTCCTTAGATCTAAAGCAAGCAAACCACCATAACATCCAACCCATCCACATACCAGGCTTGGTTAGATCATCCATTACCATACCATGTTTAACCAGTTCATGTTAACCATAATCTCATCCATGCATAGTTAAATTGAGTGATATAGTTGTTTCCCATCCCAGTTGATTAAGCGAAGCAAAAAGCTAAAAAAGCCTTCCCGACTCTCTCTACCATAAATTCCAGGTGACAAGGGTGGTCAAACAAAACTAGTAAACTTCCTACCATAGGATTCCCATCAATTTGACACAAGCATGCAGTTTTGCAAACAAACATTTATTTTAAAACAGGATCAATATGCTTCAAGGACACTTGCTTTGCTCTTGCTGTTGATTAGGGTCAAAGCCTTCAAACTCCTGATGCTGTAGATCCTCCGCGGCACTTTCTAGCGCAAATCCGTCTAATCCACACAATAAACATACAAGACAAGAAACACAATCAAAGAGTGCACAATTATTACTCAATATGACATGACATGCATGATTGATGCAAATGCAAGGTAGAACTTGTTACTTCATTGCTTTTAATGATCACTAACTAGCTCTAGTAGATTTTAACAAGTTTATACAGGTTTGGGGTCGATTAGATCAAATTTTAGAATTAATTCAACGCAATTTAACCAGAAAGATCGGACTAGTCCGCTAGGAACCGGACAAGTCCGCACTCTGCGAGATCAGCGGATTAGGGTTTTCTACATCGACGTGAATTTGAAGATTAGGGGTTGAATTCTCGTAAGGAAAAGAGAATAGAAGGTATACCAGGTGTTTAGAACTCCAATGAACCAAGAAACTTGGAGGTAACACTTGGATCTTGATGATCTAGGGTTGGTGATGAACTTGGAGATGAATTGGTGGTGAAGGACGAAACTTGGTGGAGATCTTGATCCTCCTTTGTTTCCTCCTCTTCTTCTTCTTGTTTGGGATCTTCTCCTCCCTCCTTGATGGTGGCTCCCCACGAACTAGGGTTTGGGTGGGTGGAAAAGTGGCAAATAGATGTCCAACCAAGGGGTGGGGCTGTTTATATAGAGGTGGAGGCTAGGGTTAGATGGATTTCGAGTTTTGGGACGAGTAGAGGACGGTTTAGAGTCCCACATGGGCTCTAAAAGAGTTGGGCACGACGTCCCTAGGCCCACTTGACGTGAAACCCAAGAAACAAGTCGTAAAAGAAAAGGTCAATCTCGGAGTCACGAAATATCGGACAAGTCCGAACAGGACCGGACTAGTCTGAAGTCGTCCAGAGAGAAAATCGGACAAGTCTGGCCAAAAATCGGACAAGTCCGAATTTGAACAGAGAGGAAAAACGGACAAGTCCGCTGGAACACCGGACTAGTCCAGAAAAGTCCAGGGACTTAGCAAATTTTCAAGGATTCATGGAATATCAGACTAGTCCGCACAAAATCGGACAAGTCCGAATTTTTCCAGAGCCAAAATCGGACTAGTCCGCAGCAAAAACGGACAAGTCCGTTTTTAGTCAGAGAGAAATCGGACTAGTCCTCAGTAAAATCGGACTAGTCCGCACTTTCCTGCGTTTTAAGTGCGGTTTTGCTCCAAATCAATTTTAAATGCTCCGAATCAATTTTAAACTCGTTCCTCTTGTTGTGGGCTAATTTTAAACATGTATATGAGTGCATGTAGGGCATGATGCATGAAAATGAGGGTGTTACAAAACCTACCCCCCTTAAAATGAATCTTGCCCTCGAGATTCGACGCGGAAGAGAAGAGATAGGGAAATTCCTTCTTGAGATCATCTTCTAGCTCCCAAGTTGCTTCTTTTTCGGTATGGTGCTTCCATTGGACTTTACACCATCGAATCACCTTGTTCCTTGTGATTCTCTCCTTGGTTTCCAAGATTTTGACCGGTTGCTCGGCATACGTCAAATCTTCCTCTAGTTCCAATTTTTCCATTGGCACTTGTTCTTCCGGTACTCTCAGACACTTCTTGAGCTGGGAAACATGAAAGACATCATGTACGTCTGAAAGATGAGCTGGCATCTCCAACTTATATGCTACTTCTCCTCTTTTGTCCAAAATCTTGAATGGTCCAATATAACGAGGTGCGAGCTTGCCTCTTATGTTAAACCTCTTATGACCTCTCATTGGTGACACCTTGAGGTAAACAAAATCTCCTATTTCAAAGGCCAATTTCCTTCTCCTATTATCCGCATAGCCTTTTTGCCTTGATTGGGCAGCCCTCAAGTTTCCACGAATTATTTGGACTTGCTTTTCGGCTTCTTGCAACACGTCCGGACCAAATACTTGAGTTTCTCCTGCCTCCTTCCAGAATAAAGGTGTCCTACACTTCCTCCCATAAAGCGCTTCATATGTTGACATTTTCAAGCTTGCTTGGTAACTATTGTTGTATGAAAATTCTGCGTATGGCAAGCTTTTGTCCCAACTTTTCCCATGCTTTAAAGCACAAGCTCTTAACATGTCCTCCAAAATTTGATTGGTCCTCTCGGTTTGTCCATCCGTTTGAGGATGATATGCTGAACTAAAATTCAACCTCGTTCCCAAAGCTTCATGCAATTTTTGCCAAAATCTGGAGGTAAATTGAGAACCTCTATCCGAGACTATCTTCTTAGGGACTCCATGTCGACACACAATATGCTCCATGTATATTTCGGCCAATCGTGCAGCTCTATACTTGGTCTTCACAGGGACAAAATGAGCTGACTTAGTTAAGCGATCCACAATTACCCAAATTGAGTCATACCCGGACTGAGTACGTGGTAACCCAACTATGAAGTCCATACCAATTTCTTCCCACTTCCATTCCGGAATCTTCAACGGTTGCAATAATCCGGCTGGCCTTTGATGTTCCGCCTTGACTCGTTGACACACATCACACAATGCAACATATTCGGCTATGTCCTTTTTCATGCTATCCCACCAATAGCAAGTCTTCAAGTCCTTGTACATCTTCGTACAACCGGGGTGAATCGAGTAAGGCGAGTCATGTGCCTCCTTTAATATTGTCTCCCGAATATGCTTTACATTAGGCACAACGATTCTCTTTCCAAGCCATAAGGTACCATGTTCGTCTTCATCGAATCTGAATTCTCTCCCTTCTTTGGTCCTTTCCTTGATTTCATTGATCCCTTCATCTGTGGTTTGGGCCTCTCGAATTTCCTGCTCCAAGGTTGGGTTTAACTCCATCATCTCCATCTCATTTACAAACCCGAGGTTCAACCGTTCAAACTCCTTACATAACTCGGACGGTAACTCTCGAACTGTAAGTTGATGACTTACTCCTTTTCTACTCAAAGCATCGGCCACTACATTGGCTTTTCCCGGATGATAGTTGATCCCCAAATCATAATCTTTGATGAGCTCCAACCATCTTCGTTGCCTCAAGTTCAGATCCGTTTGTGTGAAAATATACTTCAAACTCTTATGATCCGTATAAATTTCACACCTATGTCCAAGAATATAGTGTCTCCAAATCTTCAATGCATGTACCACGGCTGCTAGTTCAAGATCATGCGTGGGGTAATTCTGCTCATGTTTCTTCAATTGTCTCGACGCATAGGCGACCACTTGACCTCCTTGCATCAATACACATCCAATCCCTTGTCTTGATGCATCACAATAAATGTCAAAACTCTTGCTTACATCTGGCAATACCAAAACCGGGGCTGTTGTCAACCTCTTCTTCAACTCCTCAAAACTATTCTGACAAGCTTCAGTCCATTGGAACGCCCTTCCCTTCATTAGCAACTCCGTCATAGGCTTGGCTATCTTGGAAAAGTCCTTGATGAATCTACGGTAATATCCAGCCATCCCAAGAAAACTCCTTATTTCCTTGACGTTTTGCGGTGGTTCCCACTTCAACACATCCCTCACTTTACCAGGGTCAACCGATACTCCTACTCCTGAGATGATATGACCCAAAAATGGCACCTCTTTCAACCAAAACTGACACTTGTTGAACTTGGCATACAATTGATGCTCCCTCAATTTCTGCAACGTAAGCCTCAAGTGTTCCTCATGTTCCTTCTCATCCTTCGAGTAGATCATAATATCATCAATAAACACCACAACGAACTTATCTAAGTACTCCATGAAGACCTTATTCATGAGGTACATAAAGTAGGCAGGTGCATTTGTCAATCCAAAAGACATCACGGTGTACTCATAAGATCCATACCGTGGCCTAAAAGCTGTCTTGGGTATGTCCGATGGTCTAATCTTCATTTGAAAGTATCCCGACCTCAAGTCAATCTTAGAGAAGACACAAGCACCCTTCATCTGATCAAACAAGTCTTCTATGCGTGGCAAGGTGTACTTGTTCTTGATTGTTACCTCGTTGAGAGCTCGGTAATCCACGCACATCCTTTGGGATCCGTCCTTCTTGTCCACAAATAGAACGGGCGCTCCCCAGGGTGAAGAGCTAGGGCGAATAAAACCCTTCTCTAATTGCTCTTGAATTTGTTTCTTGAGCTCCGCTAATTCCATAGGAGGCATCCTATACGGCCTCTTAGCTATAGGTGCAGTTCCAGGTATTAAATCAATAACAAACTCAATGTCTCGATCGGGTGGCATACCTGGCAACTCATCCGGAAACACATCTAAAAATTCACATACAACCGGAATCTCCTCCATTGTGGCACCGTCCATATGATTCAATTCCAATTGCTTCGGTGCGATTTGAGATGCTTCAAATTCTACGGTGATCCCTTCCTCATTGGTCAACTTCACCGTCTTTGTGGCACATTCAATAACTCCATTGTGCTTCCTCAACCAGTCCATACCAAGTATAATATCCAACCCTTGAGAATCTAAAACAATGAGGTTGGCGGAGAAGTCTACCCCCCTTATTCTAAGGCTTACTTTTGGACATACTATATTTGTCCTCATCTCTCCTCCAGGAGACTTAACCAACAGAGTAAACTTCATATGAGAGATAGGCAAACTATACTTGGCAACATACTTCAATGCAATGAATGAATGCGATGCTCCAGAATCAAATAACATAGTCGCGGGGTTGGAGTTGGCGAGAAACATACCAATGACCACGTCATCCGCTTGTTGAGCATCCTCCGTAGAGACATGGTTCACGTTGCCACGAGCAAAATTCTGCTGTCCATGGCTTCCTTGTGGCTGTCCTCCATTAGGTCTTGGGTTTTGCCTCGATGCATTGCTTCCTTGACCAAGGCCCGACTTAGGACATTGATGCGCAAAGTGTCCAGCTTCTCCACAAGTATAACACTTCTTAACTCCACCAGAATTATTGGGACGAGCTTGGTTTTGAACATTGGCTCCAGGAAAATCAGCACGAGGTGCATAAGGCATCGGAGGCCTAGGTGCTTGCATGACTGGGCGCTGCTGCACAAACTGAGTTGGGCGCGGTGCATAACCAGGGCGCTGAGCAGGAATAGAGGAGCTGTAATGAGGCGAATTGGGCGGCACAAAGCGAGGGCGCACATTACTTCCTTGTTGCTGTCCTTGATATGGCGCCTTCCTCTTGATTTCTTGCTCCATCTCACGGATCTTGTTCTCAACCACAATTGCTTTGTCCACAAGCTTCTGAAAATTGACATAATCACAGTTGAGCAATTGCACTTGGATCGTATTGTTCAATCCCCTCATGAACAAGTATTGCTTCCGGCTGTCCCGGCTAACATCCTCAGGCGCATATCTTGAGAGTTGAGTGAACTTATTGAGATATTCACTCACGCTTGATCTTCCTTGCCTTAAATTCTCAAATTCTTGCCTCTTCAAGATCATAGCACCCTCGGGCACATAATGAGAACGGAAATTCTCCTTGAATTCGGCCCAAGTGATTCTCTCTTGATTCTCATGAGCACTGCAATAAGAATCCCACCAATCTGCAGCTGCTCCAACGAGTTGATGAGAAGCAAATAGCACCTTCTCCCGGTCACTGCATTGGACAATGGCTAGCTTCTTCTCCATGGACTTGAGCCAATCATCCGCATCCATAGGGTCTGCGGCTTGAGCAAAGGTTGGCGGCCTAGTCCTCATAAACTCTCCCAATCGGTTATGAGGAGGTGGGGGTGGCGGTGGAGGCATGTGGGGCTGATTGTTGATATTGCCAGCCTGCAGCTGTCCCATAGTCTGTATCATGGTTTGCATGAGCTGGTTTTGCATGGCCAAAAGCTGCTCGATGTTGATAGCTTCGTGAGCAGGTCCTTGCCCATTGTTGTTCTGAGGCACTCCATTGTTCTCCCCCTCATCATTGCCATCCCTCTGGTTGCGAGTCCTCACCATCTGAAGAAAAGAAATAGGTAAGAATTAGAAAACGTCCCCAACTATATGCATCAAGGGATATGAAACTAAACAACTAGCTACACTAACCTAGGTGGATATGGCAATGCTAAAGCATCCCAAAATCCTCTATTAAGCACACAAGCAACCAATATATACAGCAAACAGCACTTCAAGCGAAAACACATCGATTCCTGAGTGCTCCTATGTGCTCTAAAGTGTCCATTCTATCTAGGCTGCATCCTACGGTCAACCTGTGGCTCTGATACCAATCTGTGACGCCCGGTTCCGAAAATGAACCAAGCTAACGCATATGTGTGCCCAGGATGTTCATCACACATACACGAGTGCAATCACAAAAGGATATACAGAAAATTACCACAGAACAAGTTTAATTAACCAAATTTCATTACACAAACCATATTATCCTCGAATACAAGCTCTAATAAATATTAATGATAGGTTCAACTAATGCAGCGGAAATAAACTAATTAAGCAACTAAGCAACTAAGCAAAAGGTATATATATATATGCGCAGCTCCAATCAACACCACAGGCAAAGCTGACGGTAGACACGGCCTAGAACTCCGCATTATCGCCATTAAAATCCCAGTCCTGACCTGCAACTGTTGGGGTGGGGGATTGCAAGAGTGAGTACATGTCGTACTCAGCAAGTGTGGAAAGTATGACATGTGGCTGATTCAAATGACGACAATAATAATGGTAAAGTGCTGAAAGGTACATTAAAACATTTGAAAAGCAATATAGTATAAGTATGTGAAGTAAACCCATCATAATCATAAATAATATCATAATACCAAATCTGAATTCATTACCATCATCAAAAATTCCAGATTTCACCATTGCCAATAACCATATTCATTACCAGAGATTAATCCATAACCATCCATAACCATTACCAAACCATGACCATCCCAAATTCCAATTTCCCTCTAATCATGGAAGTTGTCCAGGTGCTCATAACCGGGAGCACGGCTATCATGATAGTTTTAATAACACTCTGCAGAGTTTGTACCTCTTTACCCACGTGTTTGTGATTTCATCACCCTTCGGCGACTAAGAACCTCCCTTATGCCCATGACCCGTCGGTCACATTACACACTTCCGTTGGTGTGTGGCCAAGAGATCACAAAATAGCCTTTACAAAGGGATTACTAGCCTATTTAGACCCCACTGAGGTTTCACCGGTGGCGATGTCTCCCGCAGAGCACATCTTCAACCAAGGGCCCCCTCTTGAGCCATTCGGATCCCAGGGTAGTCCCACCAATCATCAACAAACCCAATCCGACTACCCCTTCCCCGAGCATCCACAATGGTCCAAACAGTACTAGCAAATCCCTAATTAATCAGCTACGCCGCACCCATACTTGGCCTCGTGGTGGCACTGTAGTCCTGGCTTATTCTCGCATGAACCGGTCCTTAGATCTAAAGCAAGCAAACCACCATAACATCCAACCCATCCACATACCAGGCTTGCTTAGATCATCCATTACCATACCATGTTTAACCAGTTCATGTTAACCATAATCTCATCCATGCATAGTTAAATTGAGTGATATAGTTGTTTCCCATCCCAGTTGATTAAGCGAAGCAAAAAGGTAAAAAAGCCTTCCCGACTCTCTCTACCATAAATTCCAGGTGACAAGGGTGGTCAAACAAAACTAGTAAACTTCCTACCATAGGATTCCCATCAATTTGACACAAGCATGCAATTTTGCAAACAAACATTTATTTTAAAACAGGATCAATATGCTTCAAGGACACTTGCCTTGCTCTTGCTGTTGATTAGGGTCAAAGCCTTCAAACTCCTGATGTTGTAGATCCTCCGCGGCACTTTCTAGCGCAAATCCGTCTAATCCACACAATAAACATACAAGACAAGAAACACAATCAAAGAGTGCACAATTATTACTCAATATGACATGACATGCATGATTGATGCAAATGCAAGGTAGAACTTGTTACTTCATTGCTTTTAATGATCACTAACTAGCTCTAGTAGATTTTAACAAGTTTATACAGGTTTGGGGTCGATTAGATCAAATTTTAGAATTAATTCAATGCAATTTAACCAGAAAGATCGGACTAGTCCGCTAGGAACCGGACAAGTCCGCACTCTACGAGATCAGCGGATTAGGGTTTTCTAGATCGACGTGAATTTGAAGATTAGGGGTTGAATTCTCGTAAGGAAAAGAGAATAGAAGGTATACCAGGTGTTTAGAACTCCAATGAACCAAGAAACTTGGAGGTAACACTTGGATCTTGATGATCTAGGGTTGGTGATGAACTTGGAGATGAATTGGTGGTGAAGGACGAAACTTGGTGGAGATCTTGATCCTCCTTTGTTTCCTCCTCTTCTTCTTCTTGTTTGGGATCTTCTCCTCCCTCCTTGATGGTGGCTCCCCACGAACTAGGGTTTGGGTGGGTGGAAAAGTGGCAAATAGATGTCCAACCAAGGGGTGGGGCTGTTTATATAGAGGTGGAGGCTAGGGTTAGATGGATTTCGAGTTTTGGGACGAGTAGAGGCCGGTTTAGAGTCCCACATGGGCTCTAAAAGAGTTGGGCACGACGTCCCTAGGCCCACTTGATGTGAAACCCAAGAAACAAGTGGTAAAACAAAAGGTCAACCTCGGAGTCACGAAATATCGGACAAGTCCGAACAGGACCGGACTAGTCTGAAGTCGTCCAGAGAGAAAATCGGACAAGTCTGGCCAAAAATCGGACAAGTCCGAATTTGAACAGAGAGGAAAAACAGACAAGTCCGCTGGAACACCGGACTAGTCCGGAAAAGTCCAGGGACTTAGCAAATTTTCAAGGATTCATGGAATATCGGACTAGTCCGCACAAAATCGGACAAGTCCGAATTTTTCCAGAGCCAAAATCGGACTAGTCCGCAGCAAAAACGGACAAGTCCGTTTTTAGTCAGAGAGAAATCGGACTAGTCCTCAGTAAAATCGGACTAGTCCGCACTTTCCTGCGTTTTAAGTGCGGTTTTGCTCCAAATCAATTTTAAATGCTCCGAATCAATTTTAAACTCGTTCCTCTTGTTGTGGGCTAATGTTAAACATGTATATGAGTGCATGTAGGGCATGATGCATGAAAATGAGGGTGTTACAGTCTGATAATGTCTCATTAATGACACACGACTAGTGCACCGTTAATAGGGGTAACGCTGCCATGAAGGCACGTTACCACACTGTTAATCATACTTAATACTCTTTAGACAGTGTATTAGGTCATTAAGCATGCCAGGGCCACATGTCGGGCCAGGCCAGCTTTGTAACGATCAGTCCTTAGAACTATAAAAGAGTTGCACCGCACGAATATCAAGGGACGGAACCAGATCCCTTGGAGCCAACTTGTAATACAGCAACTCAAACCCCGTGGAGTAGGGTGTTACGCTCAGGCGGCCCGAACCACGTAAATCTTTGAGGTCATCATCTTGATATTGATCTTTGCGTGCCCCAACCAAAAAGAACCTTCGCGGGCTGCTTCTCAGCGGGTCCGGGGGAAGTGTCGTATCAAACGCTTCAACATTTGGCGCGCCAGGAAGGGGGCAGTCCAAGATCACAAGATGATGAATTCAGCTGCAGGATCATCTAACGACAATCGTGCTGAACAACCTGCTGGAGGCAACCCCTCCAACATTCAGCAGCCAGGAGGTGCCAATGCTTCGGCAAGCACTATGGCACCATCTGTTCTGGCAAACAATGCCGATCAACGAGATGGGGCATCTGCGTCGATCACCACATCGGCAAACAACAACCCCGAGCATGCGCTCATTGCTGCGCGAGCTCTTCTGCAACATCCACCACCTCCAAGTGCACCCCAGGGTGCTATGGAGCAATGGAGGGATGATGTTGACCATCTGGTCGCAGCTGCAGTTGCAGGCATCAGCAACCAAGGTCCCCCCCTTCGGGGCGAGCACCATCACAACGACAGACCTTGTTTGGCCGACTTGGTCCGCAAGCCTCTCAACAAAGGAGGCGTGCTGCCTCCTAGTAGGTGACTTCGTTGCCTCCCGGGGCACGACGCACCCACACAATTACCAGGATTCTAACTCATGATCTACGATCGGAACTAGATCGGCGTTACAGTCAACAGGATGGTCGTGTCCACATCGAGTGCGCACGTGAAAGACGCAAAGCTCGGGACAACCCTGCTACACAGGGAGTAGGAGGAGGTTGTTCTGCCCTGGACATGCACTCATGTATGGTCATATGGCCACAGAAGTTCTGGCCTCACTTGTCGGGAGAATTCGACGGGACAGTCAACCCCGCCGAATTTCTTCAAATCTACTCAACTGCCATATTGGTAGCGGGAGGTGATGAGGCTGTAATGGCCAATTACTTTCCGGTAGCCTTAACCGGGACTACAAGGTCCTGGTTCGTCTTCCACCTGACTCCATTAATAGTTGGGCGGAACTATGCTAGCAATTCACTGCCAACTTCGGGAGCTCCTATACCCGGTCCGATACTGAATTGGATCTGTTTGCTGTAAAGCAAATGTCGGGGGAATCGCTACGGTCCTTTATCCAGCTATTCTCTCAGGTACGAAATACCATCCCATCAATTTCGAGCTCTTCCATTATCGTTGCATTCAGACAGGGTGTTCGAGATAAGAAGATGCTAGAGAAGCTGGCTATTAAAGAAGTTACCAGCGTCACAGAACTCTTCAGCCTAGCCGACAAATGCGCTAGAGCCGCGGAGAGCCGTGAAATGGACTCCAAGCCAGCTCCAGAGTTCAACCAGGAGTCCTCCAAAACTGAAGCCGCTACCTCCGGTAGTGGTAATAAGAAGAAGAAGCCCAACGACAAAAAGAAGTCATCGACCGGCGCTCCAGCTGCTGCTGCTGCAGCTCCTGGAAGTCGGGGGCCACGCCCCGAGAAGCGACCTCGTCCTTCATCAGAGGACGACAACAGTCCCAAAGCATGGTGTCCGATTCACAAGACAAATCAACACAGCTTGGAAGAGTGCCGGGAGGTCTAGAACCTTGCCGAGCGCTACAACAAGCGACGGGAAGAAGCCCCTTCTCGTCAAAGGGAAGGAAAACAAAAAGTCGATGAAGCTCCGACTGAAGAGGAGCTAGGTTTCCAAGACCCTAAAAAGGTCTTGAAAGCCGTTTACAACACTATCGACGATGACTCCGACGCCTCTGACAACGAACGTTGGAAGACCTTGAACACCATCTATGGAGGTTCTTGGGACATCACCTCTCGTCGCATCCTCAAGACAATGCGGCGGGACATGGCCATGGTAGCTCCTGCTGCTAAGGCATAACCACATCGGAAGTGGATGGATACACCCATCATTTTTGATGCTTCGGACTGCCCCCGAAACATGATCGGGGCTGGTAAACTACCGTTGATGGTATCACCCACCATTAACAATATCCAAATCCACCATGTCATGGTGGACGGAGGTTCTGGGCTAAATCTCATAAGCTTCGAAGCTTTCGTTAAGCTTCAGCTTCGGCCTTCGGACTTTCACCCACCCCGACCTTTCTCCGGAGTAGGTCCGGGAACCGTTACTCCTCTTGGTTCCATTACACTCACAGTGACCTTCGGGACCCGGGAGAACTACAGAACCGAGAAACTGGTTTTCGACGTTGCGCAGATCAGTCTACCCTTCAATGCCATTTTGGACAGGCCAGCTTTATACAAGTTTATGGCTGCTTCCCATTATGTTTATTTGGTGTTGAAGATGCCAACACCCACGAGCATTCTTTGGATCTGCGGAGATCGTACTGCAGGAGTCACTGCACTAGAGGAACTCTATGCGCTTACCACAGCGCAAGAGGAAGCATCCGGTAAGGAGCCAGATGCGAATCCTCCAAGCATTCGTCACAAAGGCTCTACCTCCGCACCTCGTGTGCAACCAAGCGGCGATGCCAACATTCCCATCAAAGTCATCCAAATTGGTTCCAATACTCAGACTATCCGTATATCGGGGGGTTTGAACAACAAATAGGAACTCGCACTCATCACTTTCCTCTGGACTAATGTCGACGTGTTTGCCTGGCAACCGTCACAAATTCCTAGGATCCCTAGGGAAGTGATTGAGCACAATCTAAAGATTTATCCAGACGCTCGGCCTGTACACTAGAAGCCCCGGAAGCAATCAATCGAGCGACAAAACTTCATCCGACAGGAAATTAAGAAGTTGCTCGAAGCTGGATTCATCCAGGAAGTCTTCCATCCAAAATGGCTGGCAAACCCAGTTGTTGTACCCAAGGCCGGTGGGAAGCTTCGGATGTGTATCGACTACACCACCTTAAATAAGGAATGTCCAAAAGATCCATTTCCACTACCTAGAATAGATCAGATAGTGACCTCCACCTCCGGGTGTGAGCTACTGTCTTTCTTAGATGCATATTCTGGATATCATTAAATCCAAATGTCTAAATAAGATGAACAGCATACTGCCTTCATAACAGTAGATGGGTTGTATTGTTATACTGCCATGCCATTCGGTCTTAAAAATGCTGCTTCAACATTTGTGCGAGCAATGTACAAAACATTTGGAGAGCTAATTAGAGACTTGGTGGAGGTGTATGTTGATGACATCGTCATGAAGATAAGAAACAAGGAGTCACTCCTTGACAACTTACAAGCCGTCTTCGACAAGTTGCGCACTACGCGCACTAAGCTAAACCCGGACAAGTGTGTTTTCGGGGTTGGCTCCGAAAAGCTTCTGAGGTTCTTGGTGACTCATCGAGGAATTGAAGCAAATTCGGCGAAGATCAAGGCTATAGAGGAAATGCAGCCCCCAGCCCGCATTAAATATGTCCAAAAGTTGACTGGATGTCTAGCTGCGCTCAACCGGTTTATATCAAGATTAGCAGAACGGGCGCTACCCTTCTTCAAACTCTTGAGAAAGTCCGAACTATTTCATTGGTCTGAAGAAGCAGAAAAGGCGATCCGAGAGCTGAAACAGCTCCTCACCACACTACCAATATTGGTAGCTCCGAACTCTGGTGAGCCTTTACTGCTTTACATTTCGGCAACCACCGAAGTTGTCAGTATGGTCCTGGTCGCGGAAAGACCAGAACCACCTTCAGTCCAGGAATCCAGACCCCTCTGGGAGGGTCTGGAACCAACTGAATACGTGACTGGGTCTCAGCTCCCAGACATAGAACCTCAAAATGAAGTGCTAGGAG
Source organism: Tuctoria greenei (assembly GCA_036927565.1). NCBI lineage: Eukaryota > Viridiplantae > Streptophyta > Magnoliopsida > Poales > Poaceae > Tuctoria > Tuctoria greenei. Next base: position 1,605,285 of record JAYESD010000012.1, on the reverse strand, counting down.
ATCAGCCTCATTCATCCGAGGAGGTTCACCTGGCTAACCAAAATGATATGGATCTTCCCAGTGAGATCCGGGTTGAACAAGAAGGAATTTTGGACCCTTCCAAGAGGGTCCAAGAGGCACAACCTGGAGGTCCGGGACCCTCCAGTAGGGTCCGGGTCAATGAAGAGAAATCTTTGGGTCCTTTAGAAAGGGTTCGGACCATCCAGCGCCCTGTGTACTTCATCAATGAAGTACTTCATGACGCCAAGACAAGATACATTGAGGTGCATAAACTGCTTTATGCAGTTCTTATTGCCTCAAGGAAGCTTCATCTTACTTTGAATCCCACAAAATCTCAGTGGTAACCTCTTTTCCACTACGTGCAATTTTGCATAACCCTAATTCTACTGGGAATATCGCAAAGTGGGTAGCAGAGCTGGCAGAATTTGATCTAGAATTTGTGTCGAGACAAGTAATTAAAAGTCAAGCCTTGGTTGACTTTGTGGCGGAATGTACTCCCTCTCCATCAAACCCTGGGGGCCACAGTGAGCAGAAACCAGAACTCAAAGTTCCAGTATTCACTGAGCCTCACTAGACCCTCTACTTCGACGGCTCCGTGCAGAAGCAGGGGGTCAGAGCTGGAATCCTTCTCCTAGCTCCGACCAGAGAGAAGGTCAAGTACATGGTACACCTTGATTTCAAGGCAACCAATAATATGGCAGAGTATGAAGCCCTCATATATGGACTCAAGGTGGCACTATCTTATGGTGTAAAACAACTGTTGGTGAAGGGAGATTAACAACTCATCATCAAACAAGTGAAAGATGAATGCTCCTGCAACAATTCTCTATTAGCTGCTTATCTCCTTGAAGTCTAGAGGCTTCAGAAGGACTTCGAAGTCCTGGATCTCCATCATGTTCAGCGCCTTTATAACTCCAAAGCCGATGAACTCTCGACGAAAGCCTCAACCGGAGCTCCGACTCCTGACGAAATCTTCGTTCGGAGGTTGTCAAAACCAACAGCTCAGCCTGCCGAACTGAGTGAAGGGGGCGAGACCAGCACCTCGAAGCTGGCGGTCCCGGCGGCCCTGTTACCATGGCGTTCACCAAGGGTCATAGGTGTTGTCGGAAGCTCTGAGCAACCCAGCACGCAAGACTCAAAAGCTCAAGTTAGCTCCGATGCATGGATCTCGAAGATTCGGAGCTACTTGAAAGACAATATCCTTCCTGAAGATAGTGTATCCGCTGACCAGATTGTCAGATTGGCTAAAAAATACACGTTGGTAGAAGAGAATCTCTACCGACGCGGTGCCAATGGCATCCTAATGCGGTGCATTGCAAGGGAAGAAGGCCGCAATATTCTCGCGGAAATCCATGGAGGCGAGTGCCATAACCACACATCTTCTCGCACGCTGGTTGGTAAAGCCTTCCGGCATGGCTTTTACTGGCCTACAGCACTTCAGCATGCGGTTGAGCTAGTGAAAAAATGTGAAGCGTGTCAGTTTCACACCAAACAGATTCACACACTGACTCAATCACTACAAATGATACCTCCTACATGGCCATTCGCTGTGTGGGGCATGGATATCTTGGGACCTTTCCCAAAAGTCGTCGGAGGTTACATGTTCCTATATGTCGCCATCGACAAGTTCACCAAGTGAGCGAAAGCAACTCCGGTAGTAACAATCAACAAACAATCAACAATCAAGTTCTTGAAGTACATTATATGCAAATTTGGAGTTCCAAACAAAGTCATAACTGACAATGGAACTCAATTTACAAGGCTGCATTCCAAGAATATTGCGAAGACCTCGGTATTCAGCTTAGCTACGCTTCGGTAACTCATCCAGCAAGCAATGGCCAAGCCGAGAGAGCAAATGCAGAAATCTTAAAAGGACTCAAGACGCGCACATATGAGTGCTTGAAAAAGCATGGAGCTAACTGGGTTGAAGAGCTTCCGTCCACATTATGGGCGAATAGGACAACACCTAACCAGTCAACTGGGGAGACTCCATTCTTCCTGGTGTACGGATCTGAAGCAGTCCTTCCTCCGGAGATCACCTTGGGGTCCCTCCGGGTCTGGACCTTCAATGAAGCCATGCAGGACCAGCTCCGGCGTGAAGACCTTGACCTCGTCAACGAGGGAAGGGGCCAAGCAGCTGTTCAGAATGCACATTATCGCCAAGCGCTCCAACGCTATCATCAAAGGCATGTGTGTGAACGACAGCTTGAAGAAGGCGACCTGGTGCTCCGGAAGATACTAACTCGTGAAGGGATGAACAAACTTTCCCCCAGCTGGGAGTCTCCCTTCCGAGTCATTAAAGTATCCCGACCAGGGTGCGTTCGCTTGGAAACTGAGGATGGTATCCCACTTCCCAATCCTTGGAACATCGAGTATCTCCGTAAGTTTTATGCTTAGAATCACGGAGGTGAGTCTTCAATTACACACAATGCATGTTGTAGAGTCATTATACAGAGACGAGCAAGTCTTTCGGGAGAACATCTGGACCCCTCCGGGAGGGTTCGGGAAGTTCAAGTAACACTTGACACAGTCACAACACTAAAAGTGTAACTACTTGCTCTGGGCTAGCACAAGATGTATAGCACATTTAGCTTGGTCCAACACCCTAAGTGTGTCCTTTTCTCCCCTGTAATCCGGATCTATAATGAAAGGCATTGTTGTGTAAAAACAGACTCCACGTGCATTTACCTTTTGTGCAAGGCTCAATTTATCAAATTATTTTTACCCCACTTGTCTATAATGAAGTTGTGCAAATCTTTTTGAGCTTTGTTTCAAGTAATTCACACGCATTACAAGCCTTATTGATAGTCTTTTTAGATCTTAACATTGCTACATAGTCTACTTACCTAAACGCCAAGCCAACATAGGTTCGGAGTGCGCTATCGACTTAGCCTGGTCCTGCACCCTAAGTACGCTGCTCTACCTACACCCCGGCAGGCCTTAGTAGGGTGAGTACTAAAAAGGCATGCAGATCCAGGAAGATTATATCAAAATGCTTGTTATCATGTTGAGTTCCTTCAGATCTAAAGTCCAAATAAGAATAATAAGTCACAACCAATTTATAGACAAGAGGACGAATTTTACTTTCTCTCTTGCCTTTAAAGTGCAAGAAAAGAAAAAATTCATAGCGATGGTGGATGACGCCGGAGCTACTAGGCTCCGACATCTCCCAAGATAGGTCCGCCGTCAACATCTAATATGTTGACGCCGGAGCTACCAAGCTCCGACCATTCAGGGGGCATGTCTTCAACGTTTCAAAATTGAAGTCTTCGAACTTAAAATCTACAAGTATGAAGCAACCAAGTCATCAACATACTGTCATAACCTTTGGTACATGTACACACCTCAACTGTACACATGTACCAGGGGGCCAACAAGACACGACACGGTATATTGAAGACAAAGTGAAATTCAAGGCAAAAAGGAGGATTTCATTCATCAAAAGAACTGGATTACAAAATTCAGATTACAAGGGACAAAAGGAGAAAAGTCCTAGCTACTGGAGGATCTAGGTCCTATGGAAAAATGAAGTAACCTTCTCAGCAGCTTCTTGGACACTAGCCCTGGTGACATCCTCCTCCTCCGCGATGATTCCTTCAAAGACCGGATCAAGGGAGAACTGGGGGTCTCGGCTTCGGTAACATGCCAAGACATACTCAGCGATGTTCTTGGCCAAGGATTTACCCTCCGTCTCCAGTTGATCGGTGATGACGTCACCCATCACATCGAGTTTGCTGCCATCACAGCCAAGTGCCGCTAGCGTTTGGTCCAGCTCCTGCGCTGGGTCCTTTGGGCGTACTGGAATGAAACCAAGAGGCACAAGTGCCCTGTCCGCATGCCCCAGGAAGTCCCATACCATCAAGGACTCAGTCACCTTCGAGCTCCGCAACTCTTCCAGTGACCTCCGGGTGGCCGCAAGCTCCGAACCTTCACGGGCAAGCCGCTCAGCCAACTTAGCATGCTGCTGCATGTTTTCAGCAACCTGCTTCTCCCGGTCAGCCAACTCCGTCTCCCGGAGGTGGATGTTGTTCTGCCTCTCGGCTAGGTCATTTTCCCTGCCCTTTACTCTCTCCTCCCTAGCGGCAACGTCAGACTCTCTTTTCGAGATCTCTTGCCCCACCTTCCAGTTCTTCTTCCTCTCTTCCTCCTTCCATAGATCCAGCTTTTTGCTGCGATCTGCCAAATTTTTCTCACTCAAAGTCAACTTCTGGGTGACCTCCGCCTCTCTCCTCACCACATCCTCCTGCTGCCCCAGGAGTTTTTCTTCCCTCGCCTCCAAGTCCACTCGACGCTTCAGGAGAGTTTCATTCAACTCAGCAAGCTTTTCGAAACGCTCGTCACCAGCATCACGTCTTTCCTTGACTTGCTCCAGGATTTCCCTGGAGTTAGCATCAAGCGCCCGGATGGTAGCCTCCTTCTCTTCCATCAACTTATCCCAGTATTCTAACCGGACCTTCTCCCCATTGATCCATTCCTTCTGGTTAGCCAGCCTCGTCTAAGCAAGCCTGGTCTCAAAATGGTGCCTATTGCGCCAACACATCAAGGTGTCGCGCTCCTCCTTCAAGGCCTTGCTCTCATGATCAAAGGAAAGTTGGACCTGCCAGAGGCTTGAGCAGGCGTTGTCTATGGACAACGCCAGAGGGACAGGTTCTAGGCTTGCTGGGACCTTTTTCGCAGGCTTGAAAGGGTTATCCGTCACAAAAATTGGGTCCCACTCTACAATAGTGGTCCCCTGGACTCCTGCAGCGCTAGGGCCGCTCTCCTGGAGCCTTTCAGCGGCAGCAGAAGAACCCACTAGGGGAACTTCCACCTTCGGAGCAGGTGAAGGCACCACTTTCGGGTCTTCAGTCAACGGCTCTGAAGTCGAGGGACCTGCCGCCCTTTCCTCGGGCCGCTCTGGCTCCGGCCCAGGTACCTCTGGGACCACCACCTCTAGAGCAGTAGCTGGAGCTTCAACTAGGGCCTCAACCGCCGCTGGCTCGGGCTCTGGCGCGGCAACTACCTCCAGCACACCCACCGGACCTCCAACCACCTCCGACTCAGCAATCGGACCCTCTACCACTTTCGGCTCAGCCTCTAGATCTTCAACCATTTCAGGCACAAGGGATGGAGCTTGGGCGATCTCCGGCTCAATAGCCGGTGCTTCAGCTACTTCTGGCTCAGCAGCTGTTGATGGCTCCTAAGATATACTAACAAATCGTCCCCGACAACGACGCCAGAAATGCTTGTTGGTATTTCTTAACACCACATATCATCTCTGGTAAAGAGATGAGATCCGCAAGCGCACGTAAGATACCGTTATAGCATTTCACCCATGAGTATTCCCAAGGGTATCATATTTATCTCAAAGGAAGGCAATGGAGTAAAGTATATACTACTCTTATGGTAAAGCTATGGGATACTAATCAATTATAAAGGGTAAATGGGTCCTAGAGGGAGATTGGATTAAGAGTTAGAGAGTTGCTCCTACAATGCTCCTAATACATATATATAGCCTATGGTAGATACTAATGGTCATGTCAATGATGAATTCCAATGCAATGCTATTCAACACATCGGGCACGGGCTTACCCCTAGCAATACTAGGGCGACTCCCGCCAAGAGCATGTGGCATAGCCTAACGTGGAGGATTACAAAGGACAGATAGGATTGTCACCACCTACTGCCTACCTCTTCAATCCGTGGGTCTACGAGACATCCAACGCTACTTAAATACCCTAGCACCATGCTAGCATACTAAGCAAATACCTTAAGAGCTGCAGCACAAGCCATCCTAAGTCAATGAACTAAATCATCGTTGAACCAATGTTGATTGCATAGCATAGTTATTCATATTAACATAATCATATCATAACTACATAGACTATAGTGGGGGTCTATAGTGTTTATGACCATAAGATGTGATCATGAGAGTACAATCATAAAGACTATACCTTCCACTTACAAGGACTCCACAATCAAACAAGAAATGCTTTGTCCAAGTATACGTATAAAAGAAGACTAAGGATAATATCTTTATTGAGCACAAAGTCACAAATACAAGAAGGAATACATGAGACATACCTTTCCCAATGTGGAATTGGGAAGGGAGACTCCTTCTACTCCTTTCCCAATTTGGACTTGGTAATAGAGGCTCTCCTCTCTACATCCTAACTCCTCTAAGGACTATGGAAGATAGTGTATACAATAGAATGATGCCCAAGTGGTGTGTGTTGAAGTGAGGGGTATGGGGTCCTATTTATACTAGTGTTGAGGTCGGTTCCCGCCACCAAAAGTGCGCAAATCAGTCATCATTGACTCCAGGGAGCCAGGAGGAGCCAACACGTGGAAGTTGACCGCGTTTGGCGCTAGGACTAGGTCGGTCGACCCCCTGGTTCGGCCGACCTGGTCAGGGATCCAAACGACCCGTACTTCCTCCAGGTGACTGTCAGGTGGGTCCTATTGGCTGATATTGGTGCTACACCATTGGATGTCCTCGGATACTTCTGTTTGTGGACCATTTGATCCATGTGGTGCCACACGTCGTCGCCTGATTGGCTGGGATGATATTTTATAGGATTGCTCCCCATACTTTTCCTCAATTCCTGTATAAATATCTGCATACACATATTTCTCCAAGTACAAGTGAAAATAGGTAAAGTAGAAAGGTGATGTGTGCAAGAAATGATCAATCCTTCACATAATTGAGTTATATTGATGGCTGAAATTGGTATATAACAGCCGTCAACAGCAGCCAGAGCTTCAGCTACTTCTGGCTCAACAACTGGGGATTTGACAAATTTCGGCTCGAAAGCCGGAACTTTTGGCAACACCAGTGCTGGAGCATCAGCCTCCACCGCCAGGGGTACATCTTCAACTTCTCTCTCGTGGTTCGGCGCTACCACAGAAGCTTCAGGTGAGGACTCTGAGTCCAAGCTCACGACAGCTGGCACCGGAGCTGCTGCGACTTCCACCTCCACTTGATGAGGAGGCTCAGCGATTGAAGCCGGAGCTTCAGCAGGTGCTACCCATCCATTGCAACACGCGCTGGAGTTCTGGGTCCTTTATTCTACACCATGGAAACAAAGGGAAGAGAAGATTAAAGACACGTCCAAAAACAAGACTAGCATTTTAGGGTGAGCAATCAATGCTTATCTCGGGATGCTACCATCCCAGTCACCTCAGAACCTCTTCTTCTGAGGCCCGGAGTTAGAGCCCACCAAATCTGGTGAGACAACTGCTTCGGACCTCAGTCGAGGAACACTCGCAGCCACCTAAGTTTTTTCGGCTGGAGCTTCTCTCCGTCGAGAAGAACCCCCAGACCTGGAACTTCTAGTCGGCACTGAGACCGGGGTCGCCTGACTGGAGCTTACATCTCTTAAAGACGTTTGCACTGGAGCAGGGGTATCTACAGAAGACCTCCCCCTCCGGGAAGAAGCAACCGTCGTGGAAGGAGCAGGTCTGACAGACCTCCCGTCAGCGTGCCTCAACTTCCTCTTCCGGTTGGAGGGCTCAGCTGGCTCTTTGCCCTTGCCCTTGTCGACGTCTTCAGTCTTTTGGCTCGGGGCGTGGGCAGGACCACCCTCGGAAGCTCCAGGGATCACCAACCCGGTGGTCGGACGCCTTTCCACCCCACCAAGGTCGTCAAGCGCCGGCATACTCCTCCGGAGCTCCCTATTGAATTGTGCCTCCATGTTCAGAGGAAGGAAAGCCGCCAGCGGAGTTAAGTCATCGCCTTCGACGTCAATTCCATGCTGGAATTTCTTGAGATGAAGCTCCAAAGCTGCGCCATCCAAGTTGGATCTGAGGCCGGTTTCAATCCGGTCGTCATCCATCACGCTGTTGAGGGCCCAAGTGAGCTTCTCCCTCTTCTTCAACGGAGCCCATCTGTTGCCCAGGAAGTTGCAGAAGACCATCTGGGGGGTCACTCCACCTTCCACGCACTCGCGGCTCCTGGTAAAGACAGGGTTGAAGGCATCTGACAACACTGGAACTACAGTCCAAGTGTCAGTGTCAACATTGGGGAGACCTTCGGGAAGATCCAAATTCTCGTGCTCCTAGGCCGTGATGATGATCCAATCCTTCTTCCAGTCATCCCACTTGCCGGAAAAAATGACCTCAAGTATTTGTAGGGGCATTTCTTGCGCTTCAAAAAATAGTAGAACCCAAGAAACTCGGACCCCTTACCGGTGGCGTGGATGGTGAAGAAGGTGCAGAAAAGATCGACGCAGGGGGGAATACCCACCCACATCTCGCAGAAGTGGACGAATATCACCACGAGAACAAGAGAGTGGGGGCAAGGTGGTACAACTGCAAACCATAAAAGTCTAGCAGCATCAAGAGGAAAGGAGAGAAAGGTGGGATCAGCCCCACCATGGCGTACACTGAGAAGTACACCATGTCGCCATCGCGCTCCTTCTTGAACGGGAGCTTGCTGGCGCGGACCAGATGGTTGAAGGAGTCGTTGGACCACCCCATGTAGGTTCGGACCTTCTTCAGATCATCACCGCTCTTGATGCGGCTCTTGGGGAGACCCAACTCCATCGCGGCAAAGTGGAGCAAATGATGGAAAGTTTGGTGAAGTTTGGGAGGATCTGAGCACAAAGATGATTGAAGGCGTAAAGAGTCTCCAAACTGTGCACACTTTCCTTCTTAAGTAAGCATCCGCGACGCTTGGATGTAAACCGCAATGAGATCGAAAGAACTTTTCAAAAATCTACCCCGTCAATGACGGCTGGGCCTGGGGCCACCCCGACAAAGAGATCGAGGTACTTACCCAAGGCCAACCGTTGCCATGATGAGCGGCGGGAAACCCAAAGTCGACGATCTGATAGGGCACGCGAAACCAATACCTTCAATTGCGTGAGATCCGCACTCAAATATACCATCTGTTGTATTCATAACAAGCCACACGTCGAAGGTTCACTCTCGGACCGTCACTCTATCGGCACATCAGAGGACTTTTTTGAAATCAAAGTGCGGGAATCGAGAATGGCCCCACCTCCAGCAGAACAACTTAACTCGAAGGGTTTCTCCCAAAGGTGGGCCCGACGGCCACTGTCGATACCCTACATATCGGGTACCCCACGATACCGCAAGAAGTGCAAGAAAGTTCCACCCGTCAAAGTTGAAGGCCCTTGCAGGTCCCACGTGTCACATTACACTGGACCCGCTCCTCTCACATGGTTGGCTCCCAGGTTAACACGTGTAAAAGAAGATCGGAGCTAAACTTCCCACAAAGGGAAGTTTCGGCGACTGTACGTGTACAACAGCCCCGGACCTAGCCCCCATCAGAGAGGAGCTCCGGTACTAACACGTATACAGCGACCCCGGACCTACCCCCGCAAGGGAAAGCTCCGGATCTGCCACGTGTGGAGCCTCCGGACCTTCATCGCCAACAGAAACACGAGCAGATCACGTCTATTACAAACATTCAAGGACGGTTAAAGCAGCAGTTACAAGGTCTGATAATATGTCATTAATGCCATATTAATGACACACGATCAGTGCACCGTTAATAGGGATAACGCTGCCATGAAGGCACGTTACCACACTATTAATCATACTTAATACTCTTTAGACAATGTATTAGGTCATTAAGCATGCCAGGGCCACATGTCGGGCCAGGCCAGCTTTGTAACGGTCAGTCCTTAGAACTATAAAAGGGATGCACCGCACGAATATCAGGGGACGGAACCAGAGCCCTTGGAACCAACTTGCAATACAACAACTCAAACCCCGTGGAGTAGGGTGTTATGCTCAGGCAGCCCGAACCACATAAATCTTTGAGGTCATCATCTTGATATTGATCTTTGCGTGCCCCAACCACAAAAGAACCTCCGCGGGTTGCTTCTCAGCGGGTCCGGGGGAAGTGTCGTATCAAACACTTCAACAGATACTGATTGCTTTCGACTTACCCATGGAGGCAAGATATCTTACTTCGATTGTCATAGATGTTGGCTGCCTCCGAATCACTTGTTTAGACAACAGAGGAATGTCTTTAGAAAGAACACCGTTGTCACTAAAGGACCACCAAAACTTCTTAACGGCTCAGAAATATCTGATATGTTGGACAAATTGGTGCCAGATGAATGTCGTCCTGGATATTTTGAAGGTTTCGGAGACAAACACAATTGGACTAACATATGTGGACTTTGGGAGCTACCGTATGTGAAGTCATTGATTCTAAGGCACAACATTGATGTCATTCATCAAGAGCGTAACATGGCCGAATGTATCATAAGCACATGCATAGACATGATGGGAAAAACAAAAGACAATTTAAAGGTTCAAAAGGATCTCGCCGAGCTTTGTAACCGTCAAACTCTTGAGCTCTCCGAAAATGGTAGTAAACCACGCGCTCCTTTCTGTCTTCGACCTATAGAAAAGAAAGAAGTTCTCGAATGGTTGCAAAGGTTGAAATTCCTAGATGGTTATGCAGCTAGTCTGAGACGAGCCGTGAATGTGAAACGGAAAAGCTCATTGGGTTGAAGAGTCATGATTATCACATAATCATGGAAAGACTTCTGCCTGTTATGTTTCAAGGCTACTTTGACGATGCGGTGTGGAAGGTGTTAGCTGAGCTTAGCCACTTCTATAGGCAACCCTGTGTTAAAGAAATCACGCCAGAGATGATGAATCAGTTGGAGAATTAGATTCTGGTACTTTTGTGTAAGATGGAAAAAAATTTCCTCCAGGATTTTTCAATCCAATGCAATATCTCTTAATTCATCTTCCATTTGAAGCGAAAGTGGGAAGTCCTGTGCAATATAATTGGATGTATCGTATTGAAAGAGCACTCAGATATCTGAAACCAATGGTTGGTAATAGGGCAAGGGTTGAAGGTTGCATCGTCGAAGCTTTTACTCTTAAGGAAGTACAATACTTCTCAATTGTTTACTTTGCAGAGGAACACAATGTTAATACTTCGGTAATGCGGTACAATATGGATGAGCAACCTCCTTGTAGCGATCTTTCCATTTTTGCAACAAGAGGCACTACTGTTGGTATCTACACTTCCTACGACGTTAGCGAAAAAAGAAAGGCATGCTGCTTTCTTCTACATGTACGCTAATATGGAAGAAATGAATGAATATTTCAAGTAAGTCTTTCTCCTACACTTATGCTTTTCACCATCTTTTCCAACACATGTATTCTAAAAGGTTCTCTTTTCGTGTAGTATGTTTGACAAGCAAAATTAGATACATAGACATCAACCCACAAGCAAGCAAATAGAACAGATTTGACGGGAAGGAATAAAAGGGGGATCTAATTTTCTTTTCTGGTTTCGGGATCATGTAACGTTTTCTCGTTAACTTATCAATGTTAACAACGTTTTCTTATAACTTAAGAATGCTTACGTTATCTAATAACATCATATTTTGGACAGTGCAAAAAAGATGCCAACGTCCATCAAGATTTGCGACAACTATCCTGTGGAGTGGTTAATGTTAGAAGTTATGGTCGATATGATGTCAACAGATTTTGATTCTGTACAACTCAATTTGAATCTCTTCGTCCTCTCGCGGCAACATGTAATACCGAAGTTGTGATGAGGGCAATCGATTCGCAATAAAATGAAACTCAGTACTACAAAATTATTAAAAGAATCCTTGAATTCACTTTTGTAGGAAACGAGACAATTCGAGCAGTATTCTTTGACTGTGAATGGTTTGATTCCATTCGTGGAATTCGAGTAAACGAATTTGGCATGGTCGAAGTAAAACACAAGGAACGGTTGAAAGGATTCGATTCATTAGTTCTTGCACACCAAGTAGAGCAAGTGTACTATCTACCTTATCTATGCAATATATTCAAAGCTTGGTGGGTGGTACATAAGGTGAATCCTCGTGAGCAATTATACGCTCCAGGAGATGATGATTACCATGAGGAACCTGAGACTGATGTGGTCTACCAAGAGGAAGAGTTGTCAGACTCCTTCTCAATTGAGCCCGGTGTAGGACTCGAAAGATACCGAGACTGGCACGGAAGCAGAAACAGTATCGGAAACTGAAGATATCAATGACTTAGTCGAACCTGCTGATTTGCGCAAGCGAAAACGATATGCGGAAGAAGAATATCGATGGGCTAGTTTAAGGAGTAGGGTGCATGACCGTGATGTTGATGAATTTTGCAGTAACGTTTTATTCACTAACTTAACATTAACTTTGTATATTATCTTTGCATATTAATCATTTATCCATTGCAACAGGATGTCGTCAAATGGGAAGGGGAAGGGGAAGGGGAAGCCAGTGAGAGGGTTTGAGCCGCCACCCTTGCTCAAAGACCTCGCTACCTTCAAGACGACATTCCCTCTTTCTGCCGCACGCTCCACCCTCAGCTGTCGTGTGCTTTCAGCGGACGGAGGTAAATTTTAATTTACAATAAAGTTATTTTATAAATTACAGTTGTTAATAATTATTTATTGTTAATCTTTTTCTTTTGTGCAATCTGACTCAGAGTCTTCTGAGTCCGAGTCAGAGGCTAGGGGGCCTCTACAGGAGCCCGAGTCAGAGGCGGGGCAGCTACAGGAGCCCTCTAGCGCTAGCCTCCCTTCAGAGCCAGCTAGCACTAGCTGTCCTCTGCAGTCGGCTACCGCTAGCCTTCCTTTGGACTCCGGTGGTTATGCAGAGCCTTCAGGGTCACAGGACGTGGCGGCGTCGCAGTAGAGGCGACGGACGAGGAGGACCCACTTTGCGGCTCCTCCTTCGGTTACTTCTCAGCGGACCACGATCCATCTTGTCGATGACAGGTAAAAACTATATATAGTATATTAATATTAGATGATGTTTTCCTTTACTTAATGATTTAATAAATTTTGCAGATGTTGGTATGACCTTTTGTTCACGGGGGCCGAGAAACACCACAGGCAGGTTAACGGTGTCTTGGGTGCTATCGTGAAGTTGCACTACCCCGATGTCATTGACGGTTTCTCCGCCCTGTCGTGGGACGACTACGCTCGTGTCTCTCACCCGGTCCATGGCACGGCTCAGGGAGCCGTGTGGTATGATTTTATGGTAAGTTTAACTGTTTTATTTTTTCAACCTCGTTTGAATTGTTAATTTATATCACTTAAATGTTTATTTGATTAAAGCTGAGGTACCAAGTAGAGGAACCGGGCATGGAGGACCACGCGAGACGCGTGTTCCATTACAACGCTCGGAAGCTCACGACGGCGGCGTTGTCGAACGCCCGGATTCAGGCCGTCAACGCGTACTACAAGCGGCACCCCCGGGACCGGGAGCAGGAGTAGCAAAGGGGTCCATTTAGGAAGGACTCCGACGCGTACTTGACAGAGGAGTAGTACGCGGAGGTAATTTTTTAATATTGTTAAATATTTACAATATCTATGTATGTTAACTGCATTGATGAAAAATGAAATATGTGCAGGTTACTATTTCCTGGTTACAGGGTAACACCGAGGCGTACTTAGCTCTCTGTCGGTATTGGGCTAGCGACGCTTTCATCAATAAGTCCACAAAGGCTAGACAGTGTCGCATGGGGCCCGACGGCAAGCACAACTATGGCGGCGACGACTACTTGCGTTTGACTAAATGCATGGTAAGTAATTTTTCAATTTATTTATGTGTTCCTAATATATTTATCTCACTAACACAGCTATACATGAGTGAGATATGGGTCATGAGCTGACCCTGACCCAGGTTTGGAAGAGAGGTCACAAGGGAAGTGACCCTTCTCAGCCAGGGCAGTGTAGTCAGGTCGCAGCCGACCCACTGGTAAGTTTTCAAAATTTATCAATTTCATTATAACTAATACTATTATTGACATGCTTACAAGATTTCTTTGTTTTGTAGGCAAAGTACACGCAGGAGGTCACGAAGATACACGGTGCGGATTACGATTGGAAAAGTGCGCCGATCAACCCCCCAAGCTGCATACCCGAGCGGGGGCGGGAAGGCCCATGGGCGGTGAGTTCTTCATCTGTTTCATTTCTTTTTCAATTTATCTTCTTCTACTTAGTGTTTTCATTCTTTTGTAGGTTTGCCATTTTTGATGGAGTTGTCGACTCGAGGTTGACGCGACCTTTGAGAGGCGCTTCATCGTTGCAGGCCTCATCCGTTGGGACCACCAGTGGTCGTCTCTCGCAGACCCAATTGGAGCTCCTCGCTTTGAAGGAGACACTGACGCAGACCCAAACAGAGTTGGAGAGGTCGAGAGAGGAGCAGCGGAGACGACCTTAATGATGGCCCAGATGCAAGCAGCGGTGACGGTAAGTAATTTAAAGTATCGTAGTTAAATTTCATAGCATTTCAATAACATATATCTTCTTATATTTTGCAATGGCAGACTCTTGCTCAACACAACGGTCAGGATATCGAGATTCCTACGCTTCCGCCGCAGCAGACACTGGAGCAGGTAATATATGGTTATCCCTCTTTTTGTTTTCTGTACACCCTGTTATTGTGAGTTTTAGCCTTAGTGTTGAATAGAAACTTGTTAGAGGAGTCCTTAAGCTTTCCAGACATGTATATATATTCCTATGTTTCTGTTCAAATTTAGGAATTAAGTCTGTATATAATCCTTGATGACAATTTGTTTTTAGTCTTAGTACAATTTCTTTGTCCATATTATTTTGATGAAACCATAGAAGTAATTAGATCATCACATGCAAATTTATGATAGTCATGAGAAAATGCTTCGGTCATGGATAAATAATTAGCCAAGAACATTAGGACCTCACCTGTACACGCTTGGGGCTTCTAACTTCAAATTTAGCGTTGGTTGAAACTGAAGTTGTAGCCAAAGTCTTGAAAACTTAATGCAGTTTTGCACAACCATTTATAAAGAGCTTCAGTTAAATGAACTTTCTCAGAAGTCAAATTGGTTGGTTTCTTACATCAGAATATGTTAGTATGATGTTGCGAGAAAATGGTTGGTTTCTTAAATCATAATTGGTTGGTTGCTTCTTCTGCAGGGTTCGGGAACGCGCCGAGAAGATCCCAGAGGCAATGGAGGGGCTAGCATGTAGCCCAGTGGAACTTAATTTGCAAATTGTGTTGTTATCGATGTTTTGGATAATGTTTTATAACTGTTTTGTTGTGTATCTGTTCTGTATATTATCTGTATGTGTTTTGTGTTCTCGCCATTGATCGAGGTAGTCAGTTTCTGTTTAAAAAAAATTCGAAAACTTAACTTACGTCCACTATAGCCATGCCGGCGTAAGTTCACTCAGTTTAACTTATGTCGGTATATTCTGACCAATGTAAGTTAAACCACTTAACTTACGTCGGTTTGGCGCAACCGACGTAAGTTACACCACTTAACTTACGTCGGCTTGTTATGGTCTACGTAAGTACTCCGGCCCAGCCCGCGGCCCATCCCGGTAAATAACTTACGTCGGTTGACAAAAACTGACGTAATTAAGTAACTTACGTCGGCAACCGACGTAAGTTACCTTAATCACGTCCAAACTGTTTTGTCGATCGAGAAACAACATAATTAAGGTTAAACTGACGTAATTAAGTAATTTACATCGGTTTATGCCTTAATTACATCGGTTCAGACCGACGTAATTGATCGGGATTCCTGTAATGATAGTGCTTAAGTCAAAATATCCTTGATCTAGTCATTCATGTCATCCTCTTCCCACACTTGCTGAGTACTCTATGTACTCATGTGCTTACCTTCGCTCTCAAAATATGAAGAAGAAGTGGCACCAGAAGATTTCTTCGTCAACTTGGAGAACCTAATCTAGGTTGGCAATCCTTCGCACAATTGCATGTGGAGCTGGAGCATTATCTACCTATTCTTCCGCTGTAGTCTGGACTTTGTAAATAGCTTAGATGATGTAAATAGTTTAGTGATGTGTATTTGGATACCTATAGATCCTTATGTAAGACTTATTATGTAATCGAACATGAATATGTAATGAACTTTCACTTTTGTCAATGCATGTACGATTCAACTGATCCTGGCGTACATGTGGTTAGCGTCTGTTCGTTGTCTTGATGATCAGGCGTGACAACGACGATCGTTGCAAACACAAGCGAGAATAGACATTAAAATCAGAATGAGATGTTAGAATCAAAAGGGAGCCCAAAGATCAAATAACCACTAACACTATTACAAAAAAAATTTCACAGGCACCTCGATTTTTCAAACACAGGCGGTCCATAAAAAATGCGATTGTGATGACGAATGATACAATAACCGCATGTGATGACTGAATATCACAGGCGGATGTTAAAAACAACCGTGTGGGGTAAATATATTATTTTCTCAGGTGTCTATTAATTAAGAACCGCATGTACTGTAACAAACTTTATAGGAAATTTTTAATTAACCACCGCCTGGGTAAATACATGATTTTCACGGGCGGTGATTGTTTAAGAACCGCATGTACTGGTTCAAACATCACAAGCGGTTTTTATTTAAGAATCGCATCGACAAAGTCATTGTTTTCACATACTGCTTATTAATTAAGAAACGTCTGTGATGCTAATAAGCTCCTGTCAAGCTAATTCCTTCACAACAAACTCTTGTAGATGCAAGTAATATATGTGACTCATCATTTGGATTGTCCAAAGCCTCAATTGAAGCCTTACGATACCTTGGAATGATTTTGTCATCTATTTGAAGGATTTCTTTCCCGCCTGTCCATTTGAAAAACCTAGGAAGATGCTCCTTTATCAGTTTTAATGCCTGAATATATTGACTAAAAATCAGTACCTTCTCTCATAGTGCTTCACACAAGCGATGAAGCGAACAACTTCAATCACAAATCTTGTTTTTACCCTTTCATAGGGATTTGATCTTAATCTTTCAAGCATAAATTTATCAATAAGTGAAGCTTCCTTATCAGACATGTTAATGGCAGTTATAAGCAAACGGTGTGTCGAAGCTAACGAAATCTGAATTGGACTGAAGATAAAGAGATCTTGCATATGGGTGGTAATGTCCAGGTTAGACAGCGTGAAACTATGATGGCAGCCTTCAACAACATGAAAAGTGATGCTAAAGTTATGTCTTACTGTTTGCAAGTCTTTTTGTTTTACATACTTATTATCGAAAATTATGTCCACAAGTTCTGCTTTCAGGTGTTACTCTGAGCTATTGGATTGCTCTAGGATTCGCGCTACTCAACGCTATCTCCAACTCCATTCCTCCTCTCACGATTCCTCACCAGTCCCAGTCCACGCAGGCGGCGCGACAGTCGGGCGACGCGGGTGAGCAACGCGACGAGCGGCACGACGAGGCAGTGAGCGTGAGAGCAGTGAGACGGCGAGATGAGCAGTGCAGGTTAGCAACGCGGCAGTGCGACGGACAGGCGAGCGACACAGTGGCGAGGGAGCTGCGGGTAGGGATGGCATCGGCTAAAATATCCACGAATAATTTCTCTAAATATTTGTACTCGTTGGATAAAAATTGTATCCACATCCGTACTCGTTACACACAACGGGGAGAATCCGCTACCCACGAATATTTTTTACCCACGGATATACTCGTTATCCAAAAAATATTAACAAAATAAAGTACAATACGTATAAATTTCTACAACAATTCAACACATAATAAAACATGTCCACTATATTATCCAACATATAACACAACGGTCCATAACACACACACACACACACACACACACACACACACATATATATATATATATATATATATATATATATATATATATGAATTTTTATTGAACCAACATGTCAATGCGGGTACGGTATACGAGTATGGATGTAAGATTTTCTACCCAATAAAACATATCCATTAAGTACAATCCGTTGTCCGAATCTGTACCCACAAATACAAATTCGGAACCAAATCCGTATACATCGGATGAGTGTTCACGAATATGCGGGTACCATCCCCAGCTGTGGCAGAGCTGCGGGCTCCAGGTTTTTCAAAACCTGGCTAAGGACTCACTGACCTGAGTGGCAAGGTGACCACTTATGTTGGGCCGAAGTGAAAGGGGTCCGGCCCAGCAGTTCGTTCGTTAGAGGCTATCTTCTTGTGGGCCATGCAGCTGCATTGCCAAGTCCAAATGTCGTCGTCACACCTTCGTCTTGCCTGCTTGTCCCGCCGCCCGCGCCCCGTGGGTCGGATCGGACGGAGCGGAGCTCGATGAGGAAGACGACGGCAGTCCGCTCGCAGCCGAGCTTGGTGTACAAGCCGCCTTCGTAGTAGAGGACAAATCAAGCCACACGGCCGTTGCGCTGGCCCATCCGCGCCGCGTTCGTTTGCCGTTGAACGCCGGCCGCTGCCCGGCGCGAGTGTGACCAGCCCGTACGTCCTACCGTCGGACGAGTTCGCGATGCCTTCGTCTGTGTCGGAGACTCGCCGACCGACTCCTGATCCCTGTCGTCTGCCGCTGACACGCAACCCTATCTTACTACCGAGATCACCGGCCAATCTATCGACCATCATCAGAGACTCCTCCATTCGTTACGCACCGGCCGTTAGGTTAGTTCGCGCTCTCCCATCTCTGTCTATCATCAGCAGCCTGGCATCTTACCATACCCATCGTAAATCACGGCGTGCATCAATGAGAAGCGCTCACCATCCCGTAACTAACGACACATCATGCGATGCCCTACCCTGCTGTGCCTCTAGGCGTGTAGAACTGTAGGATGCATGATTAATTAGCCATTGGCCACGCCAGGGTTTCACGGACCACTGCTTCAAATAAGTCCACGTCCACAGAAGCCATGCATGGAATGATTGGCGAGAGGAATCCCCAAATTACTGTCGGTACGCATATTGCATGTCTTCTGACAGAAACTCAACCGGCCCAAGACACACACAAACAAACAAACAAACTTATCGTCGCCACATCCGTTGCAAATTAAACACCTACGGTTCAGCTAAGGTGGACTTCGGCTGGCAGCTAAGGTGATATGATGAGGCGGATGAGACGAAAAACCTACAATATTGCTGAAACGTCGGAGCAATTTAAAATGCGTCACAAGTCAACCACGCTGAGTTGTGTTGTGCCTCCCATGTTCTTGCAGTTGACAAAACTGAGCTAAACGACTCGAACACAAACACGACGACAGTACGACGCACAGACACTATTCTTCTCCGCAACTAACCACCGTTCGCGTTCCTCGGACACTGACTATAAAGAGACATGCGGACCAGCAGCTCACCTCCATCACTACACTACACTGCTCACTTCTTCTCTCGATCGAGCTAGCTTCCAATCCATTGAGCTGCACTGTTACCGTTCTCTGAGATGGCTAAGCTTGCTGTTCTGGCCCTGCTCGTGGTGCTCTGTTCATCAGTGACAGGCCGGGCTTCAGGATACGGCTATGGCGGTTATCCTCCTGCCCCGGTCCCAGGTCCAGCAGGCGGCAATGGTAGTAACCCCTTGCCGATGCCGATCCCAGCCCCAATTGCCAACGGCCTTGCCGTAGGTTTCTACGACCAAACGTGCCCGGACGCCGAGAAGATCGTGGCAGGCGTCGTCCAGGAGGCGGTGAAAAGCAACCCTGGCATTGGTGCTGGGCTTATCCGAATGCTCTTCCACGACTGCTTTGTCGAGGTACATTACATGCATACCTGAGCACATGTTGTTAGCTTAGCTCTCTGTGGATGTGGATGTGCTTCGTCATCAGTGTAGAGGGCGGTCGTCACTATATATATGTCAATGTGTATATGTGCACGTGCTTAACTCTGCATGTTGGAACGATTAGGGCTGCGACGCGTCCGTGCTGCTCGACCCGACCACGGCGAACCCGCAGCCGGAGAAGCTGTCCCCGCCAAACTCCCCGAGCCTCCGCGGCTTCGAGGTCGTCGACGCGGCCAAGGCGGCGCTCGAGGAGGCGTGCCCCGGGACCGTCTCCTGCGCGGACGTCGTCGCGTTCGCCGGCCGCGACGCCAGCGCCGTGCTCAGCAACGGCAGGGTAAACTTCGGCATGCCCGCCGGCCGCCGCGACGGCAACGTGTCGCTCTCCAGCGCGGCGCTGCAGTTCCTGCCGCCGCCGACGTTCAACCTCGCCCAGCTCGCCGCCAGCTTCGCCGCCAAGGGGCTCGACGTCGACGACCTCGTCGTCCTCTCCGGCGCGCACACCGTCGGCCGGTCCCACTGCTCGTCCTTCGTCCCCAACGGCCGCCTCAACTCGTCGACGTCGAACATGAACCCCTCGCTGGCCGCGTCGCTGCGGACCAAGTGCCCGGCCAACCCGAACGCCACCGACGACCCCACCGTGGACCAGGACGTGGTGACGCCCAACCTGCTCGACAACCAGTACTACAAGAACCTGCTCAACGGCAACGTGCTGTTCACGTCGGACGCGGCGCTGCTGACGTCCGGGCGCACCAACGCGTCGGTGATGCTCAACGCGCTGTTCCCTGGACTGTTCGAGGTGAAGTTCGCCAAGGCCATGGTGAAGATGGCCAGCATCGGGGTGAAGACCGGCGCCAATGGCGAGATCAGGAAGAACTGCCGGGTCGCCAATTAATCTCATCTAATACATTATTTTCTCCAGACATTTTCATTTATGCTTCGGTGCGGGCCACTTCGTATGATTTTATTTATTTTTCTCGTTTCATATCTTCATTTGCTCTTGACATTATCTTGTTGCGAGGTCAACTGTAATTGATATTTTTTATATTAATATATGCTCTTTATCGAAAAGACTTTGCAAGATATATGTATGCATGTAGCATGTTAAATCCATTTCTTTCTTGAAAAATGAATGTTTGTAGTTTTATCTACAAACATGCAACCTTTGAATTTTATCTATTACATGTCATGGTTTCTTGTTTTGTCCGGAAAAAAAGTTCAGATTATTTCAGGTTCTAGCAACGCATAGAGTATTACTATGAGACAACGGTTGGGTTCTACAGGTGATCCGAAGATTCTGACGTCTCGCATCCGAAGAGATGTCAGAGTCTTCACCCTGCTACGTCTGCATCCCTTGCAAGCAGCTCGGTTAACATCACAATGCCCATAATAGCAGAAGAATTATGTTCGCTGCTTGTACCCAAAACATAACAAAAAGGAGATAAGACACTTCTGCTGTTCTGCAGGTAGAAGATAGAATAGAACGACGATTGTTGCAAACACAAGCGAGAATAGGCATTAAAATCAGAATGAGAATCACCATTGAGCCATAAGTAGACACCACAACTGCAAAATCACCATTGAAAAACACAGATTAACAATTTGTTGCATGTCATTTTATTGAAAGCAGGGTCCCAATTGTAAGGCACATTGACAACATTATGTGATGGCAAACGAGCCAGCGTTTGGCCACAGGAAGATACACTCTGTGCAGCTCTTAGCCCTTATTCTTTTGACATCTCTGCAGCAATACAACATCATCAATGATCACACCACGATATCAAGTTTGCTGCTTCCAACTTTACATCTTCGAGATCGAACCACTGATCTACAAGACCAAGCACCACAGAGTTGCATTAGGTACTCCTCGCAGATGTAAAATAGACCAAGGGACTGACTGTGTGGACCCACCTTTAAATTGTTGCTCCTAGTTTGTGCCAGCAAGGAGTTCAAGAAGGGAAGCGACGAAATGCATCTGAACCTCCTCGTCGATCGTCGTGAAGAGGGGCACATGCACAAAAAGTGATTTGAAGCTGTGTTGCTCTGCGAACCGGAGAGAGTGGTAGTACACGTAGTTGCATACGAATCGACCAGCGTCATCCGAAGGCATAACATCGTAGCCTATCTTGCAGAGTGACTTGGTTAATTCGTTCACTGGCAGGGTAGTCTGGTTGACCGTGAAAAGATCATTAGAGTATGATTAGTCTCAAGATAAAAAATACGGAGCACATATTCATATAACAGTGCGCATGTAAAATCTGCAGCAGATAGTTGTTACAATGAAGAACGTTTTGATTTACATGAAAAACATCCAACCCAACTTCCAAAAGAGCCCACCAAACTTCCTTTTATTTCCTCATATTTAGTGAACAGAAGTTGCTATATTTGTAACAGAGAGGGAGAAGAAAAGATCAAATACCATCTTCACTATTCAAACATTTTGTGCCAAAAAGGTTATCAATGATTTTCTACAAAAAACATATGCCTTGCTTTGGTTACCTAAATATATTTTCTGGCTGTAGTCATATGATTTTTTTTCTTAAATGGAAACAAGTTTCGGCATAGTAATATTTTGTGATTCAGATTAAAAGTAACAGGAAGGGGTGAATTATGATACTTCAACACCTGAAGAGTTTTTTTTTTGGTAAGCACAGCCAAAGTGGAGAGCCTTTTGAAGGTAAATAATGTGCACATCAAGTGGATTGAAGAAAAAATAAATAGAACAAGAGACTAAATCATATCTACAAGAACACATCAATTGTAACGTATCACATCAATCCTTACCTCTCTTGTCCGTGAAACGCCCCCATCAGATGGCACAATAGGGAGCCGCTGCATGGAACAATGAAGCTGATAAAACACAGCGACAAAATAGGTGTAGATAGCAGAATTAGCCAAATGGACAACATCTCAACCTGAGGTTTCCATCCTAGCTCATCTGGGCATCGGAAGGTTGCTTCATTAACAGCTTGATTCTCAAGCGCAAACCTCATTGCACCACTGTTCACCCCAAAATGGATCTGAAAAATGTTCATCATGAAAATTAATACGTGTGGCACTGTAAAGAAATTACGAACCTTGTTGCAGATAGAAAAACATGACAATATACTCGATGAAGCAATGGCTTCCAGCTATCATTTAAGCTTACATTTCTGTCAAATTGTAATGATTTGAGGTAATCATATAATTACAAAATAAACATTTTATTATGCAACAAACATAGATAATATTCTTGTCGTTCAGTGAAGCTTCACTGTATGAGAAAGCATATCAATTGTCAATTGAATTGACATCAGCTGCACCTGAAGGTGGAGCACCAGTACTAGGTGCCCGTCCACACAGTCAAATGCATCCTGAATCGGTGATACCGGAAGTGACAATTACACATGAATGGCAAAAAGAAGTTTCTTGGATAATGTAGGACAAAAAGAAACTATGCACTCATCCAAACTATGTATCCAATAAACTTGCCAGTTGAATTGGTATGTATTGACACTAACCTACTCGACAAGAGAATGAAAACATGGTAAATAAGAGAACACATATATTTTAGCTAAATGTTAGAGGTAAGCTGCTTCGTCTATCTAGATCCTAGAACACACTATAAAATAAATAATGAGCTAAGAACTAACCCAAATTACTTGTCCTTGAGCCGATGAACCATTCATCCTGTCTGCAATAGCAGATTCTAAGACTTTATGTAATGTGACAAGTGCCCCTTCCCCTGCTGTTTCAAGAACTGTACAGCTTCCAAGTACAAGATTTTTTGGCAACACTCTCTTCTCCATGAAAGATTTAAGATTGCTCACAATTTTCTCAGTTGGGTTCTCAGCAACCCCATGAAACTTCTTAAATCCAGTAACATGGACAGTGACAACCGACGGTCCTTCTGATCCCATTTACACTTCCGAGAAATATGAAACCCCAAGAAATATATTCCAAAAACCTGAACAGCAAAGATCAATTAATGGATGAACATTATCAATACACAAACAAATGTAACAATCAGTTTAATAAAAACGATATGGCGAAACCATCAAAATGAACTCATCAAATTCTAAGGTTAAATGGTTGTAACAGGTAGACAAACAGCGAGTTAATCACTTAACTGAAAGTGAATTGAACAAGAATAAGTAGTTCTCAGCGCAGTAGTCTAGATAGAAACAATAGCAACCATGTCCATCATCAAATATGATGAAGTAATCATTGTTTTGTATTATATTGTGAAATGAATAATACACCGAATAATAGCACCATATAAACTACACTAATTCTTGATATCTTTGAGAAAAAAAAAAACCTTGACTGAAATGACGGGAACCTTATTCGAATTGTAAGGTAACTTCCACAAAAAGCACACTAACAAGTACCAACCACAGTGCCATAGAACTAGAAGTTTACCTACTGACATAGAACTAGCACGAAATCTTCAAAACAAGACCTTTCAATCAATCCATCTGTGCCACAGTACCGTCGAAAGTTAACCTCACACAGAACCGAATCAACTAACAATCATCTCTATAGAAAACCCAGAACAATACTAACACGGAACCAATCATAGGCGTGCGGATTAGTCAACGACTCTGTGACTCTCACGTCACAATCAGCCAAAACCAGCAACCCAGCGACCACACAAACTACCCAATCCCAAATTATCCCGTTATTCCACGCCAATCAAACACCAAATACGAAAGCAGGTACGGATTGCAACTAAATAAACACGGAACGGAATTCACAGGAAGACAAAGAGTCCCGTACACTAATCCAACTAAAGTCGCCACCTTTAGGCCCGATCACCCCCAAATTCCCCCCGAAATCCACCTGAATTCATCAACACGAGCCTGGATTTCGGAAACAGGCAAGAAATCATCCTGCCACAGGAGAGCTAAGAACAGGGGTTGTTCGGAGCCGCACACCCACCAAAGCCATCACCGCGCGCGCACCAATCCACCAACCGAGCAGACAAACAAAGTTCTCACCTTTGGGAGTGGAAGGAAGGACTGTGGGCCGCAAAAGCTCGAGCGACGCGATCTCAGGATCCGTACTCCTCGCTCGTTTCGTTTCTCGCTGGAGGAGGCGGGGATAGTTAGAGGTGGATGTGGGGGGAGGAGGTAATCGTGCCCCGTCGTCCCTTTAAAGCGCATCGGGCAGGGATGTGAGCAAGTGCTCTGGAGCAGTGGAACTGGACAAGCAATCAAGCAGCGGTGGCGGGTCCCGCATGGCAGTGACGCTCGATGCCGGCTTGGTGGGATCCGCAGGGTAGTATAGCTTATTAGTGCCGCCGTCCTTGCTCCGTGGACGCGGTGCAGTGAGCGCCGGGTGGATTTCGTCACGATCAGGATCACGACGATGCCACTGCAACATGGCGGATGCGGTTGCTTGTTATCGTCGGGGACTGGCGAGCCATTCGTCGATCATCATAATAATGCCCACCGGTTCCATGCAGTTGGAAGTGTCACACTGTAAAGTATATTAAGTATACTGCTTTACAGTATAATTTAGAACACATACTACAGAAGAGTATATAGAATATATTTTAGAAGGTGCTGATGCGGATAATCTCATCCAGACGTGCGTGCACATACGCACACGGCACGGCACCCATCCGACTCGAGCGACATTGTCAGGTAGCGAGGGCGAGGCTGTATTGTAAGTGTGCCCGTCGTGAGTGTTCGAGTCTCACGCCGTGCAGATCGGGGCCTGATCCGATTTAATAGACCTGGTTGTTTGGTTCTGCATTCTTTAATCCATCTCGTTGAATTTACCCTATCGTAACAGAACTGCATCCTCGAATCCTCCGCTGGTTCAAACAACAAGACATGATTTTTTATTTACAAAGAAAAATTAACCTGAAACGGAAATGCCGAACCCTTGGAGTAACGTAAGGCCCAGCCAGGCATCAGCACGGGCCCCGTGCACCGTACGACATGTCAGCCCATCAAAAAAAGGTAGGCCCAACAAAACATTACGCGACCCGGTCCACGGCGCCTCCCATCCCGGGAGCAGGAGAGATCGCGGCGGCACCCTACTAAACCCAGTAGAGCCATGCCAGTATGCCACCCTTGGTTCATCGCGTCGCGTTCCATCCCCCGTCCCGAAACCCTCGCCCCCACCGCCACCGCCGCTCCGCCGGATACCTCGGCTATCATCTTGTGCTCTTTTCGGTGAATCGGCTCGGTGTTTGACTTGCAGTCCAGGAGCAGCGGCTTGGAAGATCAATCACGCATGGCGACCCGTAAGGCCAATCATCCACTATTTCATCATTTTTATGAAGAGTGACATTGCAATGCCCTGGCATCCTGTTATTTAAGAGGATAGGTTAAGCTAAGCACCCATCAGTTAGTTCATGATATTTTTCAGCGACTTCTGTTCTGAACTGGTGAATTGGTGGAGAAAACTTTTTTTTTTCAATCTCACGCTTCTTCGAGACAGTGTTTGCATTTTAATCTCCCTTTTCCGGCATCTAGGTATCCAGTTTGAGAACAACTGTGAGGTTGGAGTTTTCTCCAAGTTGACAAATGCGTATTGTCTGGTAGCAATCGGAGGGTCAGAGAACTTCTTGTTGGTGATGTGCCCAAGAGGCAATCATAACAATTCGGGTTATATTGGATATTTGATCCATAAGCAATTAGGGTACTAATGGGCCTGCGACCTAAAAGCCCATTAGTACGCCTATAAATATGAGAGGTAGGGTTAGGGGCTAATCATCCCACCACGTGACAGCCCTAGCCGCCACCCCTCGCAGGCCTCACGCCGAGACCCTTACCGCGCACGCGGTGCTAGCACACCGGTGCACGGCGTTCTTCTCCGCACGTGTGGACTCCGTGGAGGCGTTGCTGCTACTGCTGTGCTGATCGGCTACGACGATCGTGATCGTCTACCTGCTGTTGTGACGAGGACGAGGAGAAGACGAACGAGATCGTCTACTTCCCTTACACCGACGCGCATCAACGTTCCGCTGCGCTGCGCATCTAGTGGTAACGATCTATGACCGCTGTACTCGCATGTTTCCTGGGTGATGCGGTAGAGTTGCTAGAGTAGCTTTCCGCTGATTTCCTAACAGTGGCATCAGAGCCGACTTGCATAGTTTTTGGTCTGGATCTACTGCAGACATGTTCATACGATGAATTTTTCGCACGGTTTTTGGGGTTTGGAATTGGTTAGAGTAGATTGCGATCGTATATGACTAAAGGGTCAGTTCGTGCTCCTTCTCTGCTGTGTGCGCAACCTGTCCCTACCGGCTGGAATCACCATCGGGACTAATCGCGTACATAGCTAACAGATTGAGCCAACAGACCACGGTCATGAGTCGCGATCTACTCATGAATAACCGATCACATTGAAAATTTGAGACATTCTGAATGTCTCGGATTCGGGGTGATTTGATCGATCCGATGAGATTTTCATAGTGATTTCATAGATGTGATCTATGTAATTCCGTTTGGTGTTCAGGGCGCTGCCCTGAAACCCGCGGGGGGCGGCTCCCCCCTCGACCCCCCGCCCGCTAACCGGCTAGCGGGACCGCCGTTTTGCTGTCTGCTATAGCGATTACATAATATCGTTTTGCGCTAGAAACCGTTCTACGCTTAACTCGTTTTTGCAGGGAATGATGTGAATGGTATGGCCTAATGTGATGTGATAATCTGTGTGTAATATTCGTGCGGCCTGCGTGCTGCAAAATTAACACAACCGGGTTGAGGTTGTCACATAATTGTATAACGACCTGCGTGTCGACCTGTGATGTTTGATCTCTCTTGTAATTTATTTGGTAGCTATTAATTGTATTAGCTTCTTTTATTATCATGGAGATGTCCTCAAGCATGGTGGAGATGGAGATCACCACAAGAAGGGAAGCATGGCAACTCAGATCTTAATGGAACCATGGCGATGGAGACCATTATGATTCTAAAGGCCATACTATTCACAATGTGATATTATCATATGCCTGTGATGCTTATTACTTTCTTTTCATGCTCTTCATATGGTGGATGTTTTGTCATGATAGAATAGCTTCCCTCACAAAAGTTGAGCATTTGATGCCATTTACCAATAGCTGCACCTATGTTATTTTGATCGTTGTGTGGTAGGTTTGCCAAAGCAAAGTACCATCATCTATCATAATTCATAGGGTGAATGTTGGACATTCACATGCATAGTGTTGGTTTACTCAACAAAGCTATCAAAACGGTTTTGGGCTTTATGGCATAGAGTTAGGAGCCGGGGCATTGGATGTCACCCAACAAACAAGAGTCATATAGGGATATGATTAACAATTGTTGTTTACCTATGTCACTATTCTCCTAGCCGTGAAGCCAAAGCTCACTAGGAATTAGTGAATATGGATCTTGAACCACTATATATCGTTAGAGGGAAGACGATGATAATATAGTGGTAATATCTTTTATTAAACTGTTAATAGAAGATTGGTACATAACATAGTGCTAAACCTTGCATATTTATTTTCTATTGTAGATCATGTCTGCTAGTAACAATTCCGGTTTCAATTTGCGATCTGTGCTTGAAAAGGAAAAGCTCAATGGAGCTAACTTTATCGATTGGTACCGCAACCTGAGAATCGTTCTCAGGCAAGAGAAAACCGAGTACATTCTTCTGCAGCCTTACCCTGATGACCTCCCAGCTGATGCAACTAATGCAGCACGTAGAGCTTATACGAAGCACTACGATGATGCGCTTAATGTAAGCTGCCTCATGCTTGCCACTATGTCCTCTGATCTACAAAAACAGTATGAGCATACAGATGCTTATTCTATGATTGAGGGACTGCGTGGAATGTTTGAGAATCAAGCAAGAGCTGAAAGATACAATATCTCAAAGTCCTTGTTCTCATGCAAGCTGGCGGAGGGTAGCCCGGTCAGCCCTCATGTATTCAAGATGATTGGTTACATTGAAACTTTGGGCAAACTTGGTTCTGAACTCAAGGATGATCTGGCTATTGACGTTGTTCTCCAGTCGCTCCCACCGAGCTACGAGCCATTCATATTGAATTTTCAAATGAATGGCATGGAGAAAACTTTGGCTGAATTGCATGGGATGCTTAGAACAGCCGAAGAAAGCATTAAGAAAAATGCCAATCATGTGATGATGGTACAAAAGGAGAATAAAAAGAGGAAGCGTGTGACGCATCCTAAAGGCAAAGGCAAGGGAAAGGTTCCCGATGAGCCCTCAAGCTCAAAGTCTAAGCCAAAGGGCAAATCTGGCCCTTCTCCTGATGATGAATGCTTTCACTGTCATGGTAAGGGACACTGGTCTAGGAACTGCAAGAAGTACTTGGAGGATATGAAGAAGAAGAAGGGAAGTGAGACTTCCACTTCAGGTATAAATGTTATAGAAATTAACATTGCATTATCTTCTAGTGAATCATGGGTATTTGATACCGGATCGATGATTCACACTTGCAAATCATTGCAGGGTCTAAGTGAGACTAGAAGATTTGCAAAAGGCGAGTTGGATGTTCGTGTTGGCAATGGAGCAAAGGTTGCGGTCATAGCTGTCGGAACTTACCACTTGTCATTACCCTCAGGATTAGTTTTGGAATTGAATAATTGTTATTGCATTCCTACTTTGAGCAAGAATATTATCTCTTCTTCGTGTTTAGAAGAAGTTGATGGTTATGAGATTGTAATAAAGAACAAATGTTGTTCTATTTATTACAATAATATTTTCTATGCTCAATGTCCATTGGTGAATGGATTATATGTTCTTGATCTTGAGGATAAAACTGTTTGTAACATTAATACCAAAAGGGCTCGTCATAATGATCTAAGTCCCACTTTTATTTGGCATTGTCGCTTAGGTCATATAAATGAGAAACGCATTGAAAAACTCCATAAAGATGGTTTACTAAGCTCATTTGATTTTGAATCACTTGACACATGCGAATCTTGTTTGTTTGGGAAGATGACCAAAGCACCCTTCACTGGTCAAAGTGAGAGGGCGACTGACTTGTTGGGACTTATACACACAGATGTATGTGGACCGATGAGTTCAATTGCCAGAGGTGGTTTTCAGTACTTCATCACATTTACCGATGACTTTAGTAGATATGGTTATGTCTACCTAATGAGGCACAAGTCTGAATCCTTTGAAAAGTTCAAAGAATTTCAGAATGAAGTACAGAATCAATTGGGCAAGACAATCAAATTTCTACGATCTGATCGTGGGGGTGAATATTTGAGCCATGAATTTTATGATCATTTGAAACAATGTGGAATTGTTCCACAATTGACTCCACCTGGAACGCCTCAATGGAATGGGGTGTCCGAGCGGAGGAACCGAACCTTGTTGGACATGGTTAGGTCGATGATGAGCCAAGCAGATCTTCCACTATCCTTTTGGGGTTATGCTCTTGAAACTGCTGCGTTTACACTAAACAGAGTCCCAACTAAGTCTGTTGAGAAGACACCATATGAGATGTGGACCGGGAAACGTCCCGGATTGTCTTTCCTCAAAGTTTGGGGATGTGATGTTTATGTCAAACGTTTGACGTCAGACAAACTCACTCCAAAATCAGACAAATGCTTCTTTGTGGGATATCCTAGGGAAACCAAAGGGTATTATTTTTATAATAAAGCAGAGGGTAAAGTGTTTACCGCTCGCAATGGTGTCTTCTTGGAGAAAGAGTTTCTCTCAAAAGGAGTTAGTGGGAGCAAGGTGCATCTTGAAGAAATTCAAGAAATACCTGAAAATGTTTCAACACCCACCGATCCTATACAGGATGTACAAGATGTTGTGCAACCAGTTGATGAAACACCAGCCCCACGAAGGTCTACGAGGGTACGTCGTGCGACTGAAAAGTTAACGCTTCTAACCACGGAGCAGCATGACATGGTATTGTTAGACAATAATGAGCCCACGACCTATACTGAAGCAATGATGGGACCCTACTCTGAGAAGTGGCTTGGAGCCATGAAATCTGAAATTGAATCCATGCATGAAAATCAAGTTTGGAACTTGGTTGATCCAATCGAAGGTGTGAGACCTATCGATTGTAGATGGATTTTCAAGAAAAAGACTGATATGGATGGAAATGTTCACATCTATAAAGCGCGATTGGTAGCGAAAGGTTTCAAACAAATTCAAGGTGTTGATTATGATGAAACTTTCTCACCCGTTGCAATGCTTAAGTCTGTTCGGATTCTTCTAGCAATTGCTGCATATTTTGATTATGAAATATGGCAAATGGATGTCAAAACAACCTTTCTTAATGGAAGTCTGACTGAGGATGTGTACATGACACAACCTGAGGGTTTTGTCGATCCTAAAAATGCTAGTAAAATATGCAAGCTTCAAAAGTCCATCTATGGACTGAAGCAAGCATCTCGGAGTTGGAATCTGCGTTTTGATGAAGTAATCAAAGGGTTTGGTTTCATCAAGAACGTAGAAGAACCTTGTATTTACAAGAAGTTTAGTGGGAGCACACATGTATTTCTGGTCCTATATGTAGATGACATATTATTGATCGGAAATGACATTTCAATGCTTGATGATGTTAAATCCTCATTAAGAAAAAGTTTCTCAATGAAGGATTTAGGAGAGGCAACGTATATTTTGGGCATAAAGATCTATAGAGATAGATCTAAAAGGCTAATTGGATTAAGTCAAGATACATATATTGACAAGATATTGAATCGGTTCAATATGCAAGATTCCAAGAAAGGTTTCTTGCCAATGTCACATGACATTACTCTAAGCAAGAGTCAGTGTCCTTCGACACCTGATGAG
Organism: Tuctoria greenei; assembly: GCA_036927565.1. Classification (NCBI taxonomy): domain Eukaryota; kingdom Viridiplantae; phylum Streptophyta; class Magnoliopsida; order Poales; family Poaceae; genus Tuctoria; species Tuctoria greenei. The sequence continues at coordinate 1,574,030 of JAYESD010000012.1, read as the reverse complement.
CAAAAGAGGATGAGAGCGATTCCTTATGCTTCGGCTATTGGATCCATCATGTATGCCATGCTATGTACACGCCCAGATGTATCTTATGCTCTAAGTATCACGAGTAGATATCAATCAGATTTTGGTGAGGCTCATTGGACCGTTGTCAAAAACATCCTTAAGTACTTAAGAAGAACTAAGGATGCATTCTTAGTGTTTAGAGGTGAAGAAGAGCTGGTTGTAAAAGGTTACACTGATGCCAGCTTCCAAACTGATAAGGATGATTCTAGATCGCAATCCGGTTTTGTATTCTGCCTCAATGGAGGGGCAGTGAGCTGGAAAAGTTCCAAGCAAGATACAGTAGCAGATTCAACCACAGAGGCGGAGTATATTGCAGCTTCTGAAGCTGCAAAGGAGGCTGTTTGGATCAGAAAATTTGTTTCTGAGTTGGGTGTTGTTCCTAGCGCGTCCAGTCCTGTGGATCTCTACTGTGACAATAGTGGAGCCATCGCACAGGCAAAGGAGCCTAGATCACACAAACGATCCAAACACATACTACGACGCTATCACCTCATTCGAGAGATCATCGACCGAGGTGATGTGAAGATATGCAAGGTGCACACGGATTTGAATATTGCAGATCCGTTGACAAAGCCTCTTCCACAATCAAAGCATGAGGCACACACGAGATCTATGGGTATTAGATACTTACATCAGTGATCATAATGTGTAGTGGGAGACTTGTGTCACAGCTATGTTTATGTACTATTAAATAAATTGTTATATGAGTAATCATTATCTACATTGATCATCAAGTATGTGACTTGTTCGTGAAACTCTTTGTTAAAAGTAATGTTACTCTAGATGATCCCTAGTCTATATCATTATATGAGATAATGATTGCATACAGACTAGCACATGTATTAATTGATGATCACGTTTCACGGATCATAGATATAGAGATATCAAATTAATAATGTGAACACATGTTAGTGAACATGGTGTTGGATTGACCCACTCCAAGACACTGCTGGGATTGTTATTTCCATATGTGCCATCAGTTGGTCTTGAGTGATACACCTGCTAGATCCTTAGACCTGAGATCGCCATTGTTTCTCACTATGCATAGTTATGTACTTTGAGACTACCAAACGCTACTCCGTAACTGGGTAGTCATAAAAGTAGTCTTCGGGTATATAATGAAACATAGAATGTGATGTGCGCGGATCAAGATGGGATTTGCCCCTCCTAAATAACAGGAGAGATATCTATGGGCCCCTCGAGATAGTTGGATTTGAAAGTGCATGGCCATGCCAAGGTGATTAAAGGTTAATCACAGTGACTAAAAGTTAGTCACGGAATGAATCCACTATTTGATCGAGTGAATGGTCGAGCTATCACAAGGATGGCACGCATCTCGCCTTGAGCTTGACTGGTATCGTGAGGCAAAGGGATTAGCATGTTGAATGTATCTAGGTTCGGCCGATATGATCTTTATGTACAGTCGGGAGTCAGTATGTCCTGCTAGGTACCTCTACTGACTTGTGGTTGGAAATGGTTTCCATTCACAACCGACTGCTCATGAACCTAACGGGTCACACACTTAAGGAGTTGGAATATCGAAAATCTTGGCTAGATGATTGTCTCTAGTGCAAGTGGGAGATTGTTGGTGATGTGCCCAAGAGGCAATCATAACAATTCGGGTTCAGGCCTATTGGATATTTGATCCATAAGCAATTAGGGTACTAATGGGCCTGCGACCTAAAAGCCCATTAGTACGCCTATAAATATGAGAGGTAGGGTTAGGGGCTAATCATCCCACCACGTGACAGCCCTAGCCGCCACCCCTTCGCAGGCCTCACGCCGAGACCCTTACCGCGCACGCGGTGCTAGCACACCGGTGCACGGCGTTCTTCTCCGCACGTGTGGACTCCGTGGAGGCGTTGCTGCTACTGCTGCGCTGATCGGCTACGACGATCGTGATCGTCTACCTGCTGTTGTGACGAGGACGAGGAGAAGACGAACGAGATCGTCTACTTCCCTTACACCGACGCGCATCAACGTTCCGCTGCGCTGCGCATCTAGTGGTAACGATCCATGACCGCTGTACTCGCATGTTTCCTGGGTGATGCGGTAGAGTTGCTAGAGTAGCTTTCCGCTGATTTCCTAACACTTCATTAGTGACCATACCTATTTTGGTTTTTTTCTTTTTGGAGCTTACACGGTGGATGTAGAGCTAGGACCGTGTGACCGACATCCTTTTCTTCTATAAATACTCTGCAGTGCATTTGAGTCTGAGCTTGCGGATGTCATTCCCGTGGTCAAGACATCAATAGGTGGCACTAGAATAATCGGTCGGCTCTGTGTTGGTCGGTATTTGAGCCTCCTCCGTTGACTAGAAGTTAGTACTTCCGTTCCCCTTCTCTACTTGTCTTCAATTCCCTCCCCTGCTTTGATGATCTAGGAAATAAAAATGGACTTCTCCTGCCACACACTACTACTGACCAAGGTACTCCATTCCATTTAAGTGTTTGCTTCTGTTGGATCCATCTTATTGTTTACTCGCCACTTGTTAAAATTTACTTTATATGTCTTAACAAATTTTACTAGTTTCCCCTGTGCTTTGGAATTGTTCTAGAGCTTCAGCATCTGCGGAACTGCTTGCCTGATCAAGTGGTTATCCAGCGTGTTGATGAGAGGTTGTCTGCCCTTGGCAACTGCGTTTCCTGCAATGACCATGTTGCTCTTACACATCCTGACCTTGACAAGGTATGCCTATGTTCATGAATCTCTGATGATATTCCCAGACCTACGCTCTTGAACTATCTCCTGCTGAAATATTTTTTGTGTCCAATTTTACAGGAGACCGAGGAGCTTATTGCTGATGTGCTTGGTGTTGAGGTGTTCCGGCAGACAATTGCAGGAAACATCCTTGTGGGGAGCTACTGTGCGTTCTCAAACAGGGGTGGTTTGGTACGATGTTATCCGAGTGTTTGATGGCTGCAATATGACTTCGTTTATTTCATTTAAGTTATCCTGATACTGATCTTCTGTACACTGGTGAAACAGGTCCACCTTCATACCTCCATTGAAGACCTTGATGAACTGTCGACGCTGCTGCAAGTCCCACTCGTTGCTGGAACTGTGAACAGAGGCAGTGAGGTCATCGCTGCAGGCATGACTGTGAATGACTGGACTGCATTTTGTGGCTCGGACACAACGGCCACTGAGCTCTCGGTCATCGAAAGCGTCTTCAAGCTGAGAGAAGGACAGCCCACGGCGATCGTCGATGACATGAGAAAGTCTCTGATCGACAGTTATGTGTAACTGACATCGGCAGTAGCTGTGCTAAGATCTTCTGAAAACTATACCGGTGCAATCAGTAGTAAAACTGTCACCGAAAGCTTGGTGATGTACCCCTAGGTTTCAAATGACTAAAAGTTCCACTATCCTATCTTACTGAATGACTCATGTTCTACTTGGTTCCGTGATAGATCAATTTATGTCGGTAGCAAGATTATTTTGTCCTACTTTGCCTTTGTTAAAGCTTCTCGTTTTTTTTGAATTGCTATAGTATTTTAGTAGGAAGATGATGCTCCTGCTCTGTTAAATTGGGTTTCAGCATGTAACGGTAGCATAACTGAGCAACATTCTGAAGAACTATAGTTTTAACTGCAAATAATAGAATGGGAACAGTAGAAAGGACAATGAACGGTAGTCTTTATTACTAAGTAGTAGGGTAGGCGGTCCGTCCTCAAATACTTGTCACACTTTAATTTGATAGTCGTCACACTTTAATTTGATAGTCTTTCAAATAGTTATTTGAAGACGGATGAAGTACATTTGATTGTAAATAAAGATAGAACCGGCGACACGGTTGTGAATGCATCAGTTCTCAACATTAGCTACGCTCACAGTCACAGCCATCACTTTGCACCCAGCGCCCAATCGGTCCGCTTAAGCTCGACTTTCATATGCTACGGTAGTCTTTGCTTTCGATGATTAGAGTTAGAATATTATTGTTGGTTCAGTCCAACAACATTTCGACGGGCATGAAGTCTTCAGGTTCTAGTGTTTACATCGCAACAGTATCTTGATGGTTTGTCCAGTGCAACAACAATTAGACGCAAGCAGATAAACTCTGCGAGAGGCACCTTGAAAAGAAATATACTGCCCCCTCAATCCCAAATTACTTGTCACTCTCTAGTTCAAAAATAAAATAGAGAGTGACAAGTAATTCGGGATGGAGTATATGAAAACACCGACTGACTTTTGAAATGGCAAATGGTGAAAAGAATTTAGAAATAGCAAATGGTGAAAAAATTAGCTTCCTGACGCCTAATTCTCATGTCGGGCAAGCTGTAGATCCCTCAAGTGCAGGGCATTGCAGATCTATAAGCCAGTCACGTGCCAATTCTTCCAGGGATGGTGGTGGTGGCACTTTACCAAGCCAGATTAGTAAGTGGCTTCCCATTGCACTCCTGAATGCAATTCGTAGCCAGTTCCCTCAGCTGTTCTTCAACAGTCTCCATGGGAAGGGATCCATCGACAACCTTCAGAAACAAAAGAGTAAAGAATGTATTAAAAAAAGAGTAAAGAAGTAACTCAGATCTACTCAAAAATCGGTTAACAAAAGCACTACACAATGTGTCCTGGACCCTACTGCAATAAATAGAAATCTATTGTGGAATGAGAATGACAAGTATCATGAGAAAAGTTTTAAATTCTAGAACGACGAGTATTGTGACATGGAGGGAGTAACATGGAAGAATGAACAGTACAGGTACAGATATTGCTGACACAGCAAATTGCTGCACTTTGCAATTCTAGACACGTAGCAATATCTTCAGAATCGTTTCACTATCACAAGGCAAAGCCAACACAAGGATCCTATATTGGTAATTCATACATAGATCGAGTTACCTTCCATGTTGGATCATGGAGCGAATGGTAATGCTCTGCAACTTTCTTTTGGAACTCTATCCTTTCATACCGCTCACCCCCATAGCCTCCTCGTTCAGCTGCTTTCTGGAATAATAGATTTGTATGTATGTACCATTAAGAAGCGGGAGGATAAGCCATGTCAATTAGAAGTAAAGGTTGCCTTGATTACAAATAGCATCAGACAACAACGTAGACGCCTGTCGAACGGCAATCGGTTCAACACAGAAGTTGTATAGAGTTATTTTGATGTGGTTGAGGCCAAATAGTGGCAATGGTCAGTGCGCGTGGTGTAACTAGTGAAAACAAGTCAACATAAGCATAACAAACAATGAGAAATCTAGAATGCTATCACGTTGGGGACAATAGGAGTACAGATAGAATACCTCTGGTTGTACATCTAGATAAATTACAAGATCTGGAGCTAAAAGTCCAACTTCTGGAGCCTGAAACAGGGTAAAAGCGGAATGGTACTCCTGAATTTCCAGCGATTTAACCATCATAATCCAAATCATTAAACCACCAAGTGTCACCCGGCTCACCTTGCACCACTCAATGTCGAGCCCCTTGGCAGCTGAAAATGCAACTCCAGAATAAGAATAGCGGTCAACAACCAGAGTAGTTCCACTGAGAAGCTTGCTCTCCATCAATCCTCTGTCAACAAAGAGCAGAAACAGCAGCTTTGCAGTTATAACCATGATCAACATTGAATCACTGTACATAGATTACTCAAGAAAGTCTCCCTCACACCTACTATCTATCAGTTCAACATACATTTTATTATCACATTGTGAAAAGAGCACACCTTTTCTCCCAGCGATTGGCGCTGAAGAGCAGATGAATCGTCCTGTCATCAAGCTGCGACTCGTTTGCGAGGTACGCGGAGATCATCTGCCCGACACTTGTGTCCCTATCGGGGAACCGCCACCCTTCAGCACTGTGACCTTCGCGGTCCAGAAACGATAGGAGTCGTGCACACTGTGAGGATTTCCCGCTCCGGTCCAGCCCTTCCAAGACCACCAGAGCACCACGCCCGCTCTCGCTGCCCCCGTTCTCCTCCATCCTCGTGCCCTGAAATTGAAAGACCCTCCGGCTCAAGTTGAGACTGCTTGGATAAGATGCTTTACCACCCCTGCTGCAACAAAGACTGCACACGCAGGTTATCAATCCAAGGGGGGTGTTTGATTTAAACAAAACGTTCAAGTGCAGCTTGCGAGGGAGGAGGTCGGAGACGCCGCACCTGCTCCACAAGGCTGCTCTTCCGCTTCCGGCAAGCCGGGTCAGCGTAGTCAGGCGCACCTGCGGGACGGGATCGGGAGATGACGGGCAAGCCAGATGTGACTCGATAACTCGAACGCCCACCTGTGAGCAGCCGGCCACTAACCCGCCGTTTCGTGGCGCCGCGGCTGCCGTCGATGCTACCCTAGATCCAAGCGCCGCCTGGAGACGGTGAGCGCCGCCGGGGCCGGAGCTGAGCGAGATGGTTCCAGGAGGGGAGATGGCGGCTTTGGTGCGATCGGGTCCGGCTGCACCAGTCCAGGAAGGTTAGGCAAAGGAAGGTGCGTTTGGGTCAGGTCAAACAGTCAACGGCCAGTCGACATCGCCTGGCCTTCTCATCTTGGTTTTTTTGGGTCTTTTTCTTTGGAAATAAATTTGGACATTATGCAAGATAACGAGATAAGATAAGAAAAAAAACAAGGAAAAAACCGCTAGTTGCATCTCCCGCGAACTGGGAGAACAGAGCAACGCAGTCAACGATGATCCTAGCTTATCCGAGATTACAGCAACATCCTTATCTGAAGGAAAAGCAACAAACTTGGGCGGCACCAGCAGCAAATATATCGCGCTCCGTTGGCGTTTGATCTCCAAATTAATCTCCCAGTCCGCCACTCCCATCTGCCTCCAGCGAATTTCACGGCGGCGGTGGCGGCGTCCATGGCGGTGGCGGGGCGAGGGTCCCTTCCGGAGGGTGCTGTCTTCCTCGGACTCGACAGCTCCACTCAGTGAGTATCGTATCGATCGTGCCTCTTCTTCCCAGTCCTGGATCGCGGTTTCTCTGTGGTGGTCCGTAGATTGTTCGGTCGCATCTATTTCCATTGTGTTCTGGCCATGTTGAGATCTGAGTGAAGAACCTGATGCCGCAGCCGTGTGTTCTTCACAGGATTTGTATGTTTCTACATCCTGTTGTGGTTGCATTCTAGTTGGAGGCACAAAGAACGGGGGATGGGGATGAATTACAGCAGATTTCATGCTGTATTTGGGTGGAGAGCTCTTTGTACAATGTGCTGTCCAATACATGCCTGCGGCTATTGGCCTTAACAAACTTTGTGTTTGGCTCTGTTTTGATCCGATGCGAAGATCTAATTATCAGTCGATCATCTGAGAATCGACAACCCCTTCCATTTTTTTATCCATCTAGAGTGAACTATTTTGTGATTTCACCTTAGGCAACAGACAAAGAGTGATTTCCTTCCTGCAAATTGATTGCGAATGCTATTTGGTTCGTGTATCCCTTGCTTGGGTTTTATTTTCCTTAGTCATCATGCTAATACAGGACAGTGACAATCTTACTGGGAATCTAATATCACCAATCTCCTGTTACAGGTCGCTGAAAGCTACTGTGCTCAACAATGAGCTGACAATAGTAGCTTCAGAAATTGTTAATTTCTACTCTGACTTGCCACACTACAGAACTGAAGGTGGCGTGTACCGAGACCCAGCAGACGATGGCCACATATACTCACCAACCATTATGTGGGTGGAAGCTTTGGAGCTGCTGCTCGAGAAACTTAAAGCAAAGATAGACTTTAGTAAGGTCATGGCCATCTCAGGGAGCGGTCAGCAACATGGCAGTGTTTATTGGAAGAAGGGCAGCCATGCCGTGCTGTCCTCCTTGGATCCTAACAAGATCTTGTTAACGCAGCTGAAGGATGCCTTCTCACAATGGACTCACCAATATGGATGGACAGTAGCACAACTAAGCAGTGCAGAGAAATTGAGAACGCAGTAGGAGGTGCATTGGAGTTAGCAAAGCTGACAGGATCTCGTGCCTATGAGAGATTCACTGGTCCCCAGATACGAAAGATCTACCAGACGAAGCCTGATATCTATGAAGATACTGAGACAGTATCATTGGTGAGCTCGTTCATGGCATCAATCCTTGTTGGAAGTTATGCATGTATCGATGAAACCGATGGTGCTGGGATGAACTTGATGGAAATAAACCAGAGGACCTAGTCAAAGACTGTTTTAGAGGTTTGATTTTTATTGCTCAATATTCCTTTTCGTAGGCTAAAATATTATAATTGTGCTCTTTCTCCTTTAGGCACCTGCTCCTGTACTTGAAGCAAAGCTTGGAAATCTAGCTCCAGCATATTCAGTTGCTGGACAAGTTGCTTCTTATTTTGTACAAAGGTGCTTTTTATTTGCCTATACATCATGCCACTGTGAATTAACACTGTCCACCCAACATGTAGACATGTACTATGCTTTGTTTACCACCTCATATTCAGTTTCTCCTTCTTATATATCCGTTTTTTTTCTTTTACTTTCGAATGCCATGCATTCTGTCTTAAGAGCAACATAATATCAGTTTGCATGAGCATTGAAGCTAGTTTGGGCAACCAGCATTAAGATTAAGATCATGATACTTTCTTTTCGTCGACCATGTTCTTGGTATATCTATCAACAATAACTGGTGTGCATCCTCTGACTATAGAATTGTTAGTCCCAAAAGTTCCTGGTAACATTTTTTTTACTTTAATTCATGTCCACAATTTGTTTGAAGGTTTTTTATTTAAATGAAGTTCTCTGAAGTCTGAGCATTTTCTTCTTAGCGGTATTTTTGTGATAATAACTCCGCCTATGTTGTAATGACATAGCCGGTCCCAAGCCCGGGTAAAGGAGGAGGAGGTTGTGATAGGTTTGGCGAGCCAACAACTAAACTTAGTCATTCTCATGAAAATGAAACTCATTGGAAATTCGTTAGGGCGTAACCCTCTTAGCGACGCGCCATACCGGAACCTGGGGTATGGTGTTAAGTGGGCGAGGGTCGGGTCGCCACCGCCTTAGTGGCGCGCCATATCAGAACCCGGATGTGGTGTTAAATGAGCGAGGGCCGGATCGCCATTACCTTAGTGGCGCGCTACATCATCGCCCGAATGTAGTGTTAAGTGAGCAAGGGTCTTTGCATCTTCCTCGACGGATGCGAAGGGTAACGAAGCTAGCCGAGGAAACTAGATTTCGGGTGGGTAGTTGGAATGTAGGATCCTTGACGGGAAAGCTACGAGAGTTAGTGGACGTTGCGATTAGGAGGCGTGTAAATATTCTTTGTGTACAAGAGACTAGATGGGCAGGTCAAAAAGCGAGAGAGGTTGAGAATACCGGTTTCAAGCTTTGGTATTCTGGCTCGACGGGAACTAGGAATGGCGTAGACATCCTAATAGATAAGAGCCTCAGGGATGGAGTAGTGGATGTCTGTAGACGAGGGGATAGAATCATCCTAGTCAAGGTAGTTGTGGGGGACCTTATCTTGAATGTCATTAGTGCTTATGCCCCACAAGTTGGGCTTGACATGAGCACTAAGAGACAATTTTGGGAGGACTTGGAGGATATGGTTAGTAGTGTACTGGTAAGCGAGAAGCTCTTCATAGGAGGAGATCTCAATGGTCATGTAGGTACAACTAACGTAGGTTTTGAGGGGGTACACGGAGGTTTTGGGTGTGGCGATAGAAACCAGGAGGGTAAGGATATCCTAGACTTTGCTGTAGCCTATGACCTATTGGTAGCTAACATCCTATTTAAAAAGAGGCTATCTCACATAGTGACATTTACTAGTGCCCAACATTCTAGTCAAATCGACTATATCCTCACTAGGAGAAGGGAGATAGGAGCATGTTTAGATTGTAAGGTGATTCCTGGAGAATGTGTTGTTCAACAACATAAACTTGTGGTAGCCGACTTCCGTTTCCACATGCGTGTGTCACGAGACAAAGGTGTTAAAACCACGAGAACAAAGTGGTGGAAGTTGAAGGATGAAGCGCAACAATCATTCAAAAAGAGGATGATTGCAGAAGGACCTTGGAACGAAGAGGAAGATGCAGATAGTATGTGGGAGAAGATGGCGACTTACATTAGGAAGACGGCTAGGGAGGTGCTTGGGTGGACAAAAGGTAAGAAACTTGTAGATAAAGACACTTGGTGGTGGAATGAAGATGTACAAAAAGCTATTAAGGAGAAGAAGGAGTCTTATAAGGGCTGGCATCATGAGAGAAGTGCAAGTAACATGGCGAAGTATAAAGAGGCTAAGAAAAATGCTAGGTGTGTTGTGATTAAAGCAAGGGGGCAAGCCTATGATGCGCTATATGAGAGGCTAGGGACAAAAGAAAGCGAAAAGGATATATACAAGATGGCGAAACTTCGCGAGAGAAAGGTGAGAGATCTCAACCAAGTCAAATGCATTAAGGATGAGGCATGCCAAATTCTATTAAAGGAGGAATAAATTAGGGACAGATGGCGGGACTACTTCAATGGACTATTCAATGACGGGAATGAGAGTATTATGTTCGAGTTGGATGACTCATTTGATGACATCAACAGACGATTCGTGCGGAGGATACAAGAGTCTGAGGTTAGAGAGGCCCTAAAAAGGATGAAAGGAGGAAAGGCTCGCGGCCCCGATGATGTCCCCATTGAGGTGTGAAGATGTCTAGGGGATGTAGCAATAGTATGGCTCACTAAACTATTCAACTGCATTTTTCAGTCAAACAAAATGCCTGAAGAGTGGCGAAAAAGTATTTTAGTACCCATCTTCAAAAATAAAGGAGATGTTCAAAGTTGTACTAATTACCGAGAAATTAAGCTCATGAGTCATACTATGAAGCTCTGGGAGAGAGTGATTGAACACCGCTTGAGGAAAGTGACCAATGTCACTAAAAACCAGTTTGGTTTTATGCCTGGGAGGTCCACTATGGAGGCGATTTTCTTACTCCGTCAGCTTATGAAGAGGTATAGGGAGCAAAAGAAGGATCTACATTTAGTGTTCATTGACTTGGAGAAGGCATACGATAAGGTACCAAGACCGGTCATGTGGTGGGCACTAGAGAAACACAAAGTCCCAACAAAGTACATTAACCTTATCAAGGATATGTACGATAATGTGGTGACAAGTGTGCGCGTAAGAGATAGTGAGACCGACACTTTTCCTATCACAATAGGGTTACACCAAGTATCAGTCTTAAGTCCTTACATCTTTTCCTTAGTGATGGATGAGGTGTCGAAGGATATACAAGGGGATATCCCTTGGTGTATGCTCTTTGCTGATGATGTAGTGTCGGTAGATGAAACTAGGGATGGTGTTGATAGAAAATTGGAGCTATGGAGGCAGACCTTAGAGTCTAAGGGGTTTAGACTTAGTAGAACCAAGACCGAGTATATGAGATGCGACTTTAGTGATGTTGGGTGCGAGGATGGTAATGTTAGTTTACAAGGACAAGTAATACCTAGGAGGGACACATTTCGATATTTAGGATCAATGTTACAAAGCAATGGTGATATTGACGAAGATGTTTGCCACAGGATCAAGATCGGGTGGATGAAGTGGCGACAAGCATCTGAAATCTTATGTGATAAGAAAGTTCCACAAAAATTGAAAGGAAAATTCTATAGGACGGTGATCAGACATGCGATGCTATATGGAGCAGAATGTTGGCCAACTAAAAGGCAACATGTCCAACAAATGAGTGTTGCGGAGATGCGCATGCTACGGTGGATGTGCGGTCACACAAGAAGAGACAAAATTAGGAACGAAGTAATACGTGATAGGGTAGGGGTGGCACCGATTGAGGAGAAGCTAGTCCAACATCGCTTACGGTGGTTTGGGCATATCCAGCGGAGACCTCCAGACGCACCGGTTAACAGTGGGATTATAAAGAGTGGGGAAAATTTTAGGAGGGGTAGAGGTCGACCAAGGTTGACACGGCAGGAGGCGGTGAAACGAGATTTAAAGGAGTGGGACATACCTAGAGATTTGGCTCATGATAGGACTGCATGGAAATTAGCAATTCATGTGCCAGAATCTTAGTTTATTCGTAATTTGTTACTCTTATCTTCTTCCTTATTAACCCATTTCTAGAATAAATAAAATGTAGATTTTTTTTTACTTTCATCTTATTTTCTATTACTTTTCTTCAAAATTGTTGAGTTTCATTTCTAGCCGACCCCAACTTGTTTGGGACAAAGGTTTGGTTGTTGTTGTTGTTGGTCTTTTTGTGATAATTGGATATATATGAAGCCTTCTGAACAAATTTTATATAAAATAGAACCTAATGACTGAAGCTATCAAGGTTCTTCAAAGTGCCATTTTATTAAATTGCTTTTATATATTTTCAGGTTTCAGTTTGATAAGAGTTGTCTCGTCATCCAATGGTCCGGAGACAATCCTAATAGCCTTGCAGGTGTACATGAGTACTGTTTCTTACAGGGGCAGCTGATATTTGTTACCTTTTTTGTAGCTGTGGAAATCAAGAAGGAAAATATTTCTCTGTCTTCTATTGACATATTGAAACTTTGCACCTGTTGTAGGATTAACTCTTAATGCCCCTGGTGATCTTGCCGTTAGCCTTGGTACCAGCGATACAGTAAGTTGAGGAGACATGCACAAAATTGTATTGGTTACTTGGTAAAATCACTTAAATCTTGCATGCAATTCGTGTATTTGTTGTCTTTTAGGTATTTGGGATAACAGTCGAAGCTAAACCAAGTTTGGAAGGGCATGTTTTCCCAAATCCTATTGAACCTGATGGTTACATGGTCATGCTATGCTACAAAAATTGCTCCTTGACCCGATAAGGTATATACTTGTCCTTTTTCATTGTGTTACCAGGTATACCATGCTATTACTTCTTAATAATATTTTTCATTGTTGTTTCGTCAGAAATCGATGTGCAGGGAAATCATGGGATGTTTTCAACAGCTACTTGGAGAAAACACCCCCTCTAAATGGTAACTCTTACAGAAGTTGTTTTGATCACTTTGCTCAACAACTGCTTTATCCGTTCGCCATTCCGCCGCCCTCTCTCTCTCCCCACCCCCTGCTCGAGAGGGCGATCAATCCCCAACCCTAACAAAGCTCTCCGCGTCCCTAATCTCCAACCCATATCGCGTTTCATCGCCGTTAGTCGCGGAGCACCTCTGATCCAGGTAGACCAGCCGGTTTTAGGGTTCGATGGATGCCTCGGAGGCCGCTGGGAACCAGCAGGACAATGTGAAGGTGGCCGTCAACATCAGACCGCTCATCACGAAGGGGAATCTCAGGTTCAAATTGGGTCTCACGTCTTCACATTTGACCATGTATATGGCAGTACGGGCCCTTTGTCATCATTGATATTCGAGCAATGTGTGCATCTGCTGATAGATTCATTGTTCAATGGATACAACGCTATTGTCCTAGCATATGGCCAGACGGGTTCCGACAAGACATATACTATGGGTACCAATTATACTGGTGAAAGCAATCGTGGAGGGATAATTCCTCAAGTTATGGAGACAATATTCAAGAAAGTTGTTGCCACAACGGACGACACCGAGTTTCTAATCAGGGTATCTTTCATTGAGGTATTTAAGGAGCAGGTCTTTGATTTGCTAGATGCAAATTATATTATTCAAAGGCCTGATTCAGGTCCTGTTGCCAAATCATCAGCACCTGCCTGAGTGCCAATTCAAATTCGAGCGGCTCCCACTGGTGGGATAACCTTTGCTGGTGTCACAGAGGCTGAGGTAAAATCAAAAGAAATGGCAACATGTTTGGCTCGTGGGTCCTTGTCACGTGCAACTGCAAGTACAAACATGAATAGACAGTCAAGTCGCTCTCATGCCATCTTCACAATATGTGTTGAGCAAAAGAGGACATCTAGCGGTGAATATGATATTTTATCATTAAAGTTTCATCTTTTTGTAACTCCGTCTATGTTGTAATGACATAGTCGGTCCCAAACCCGGATAAAGGAGGAGGTGTTGTGATAGACTTGACTATGGTCCCAAGCCATGAGAAAATTGTTATTTCTAATGGAAGAGTGGCTATGGATCAATCCAAGGTAACAATAGTGGAAGCTTGGCCTCAGCCAAAAACTATAAAAGCTCTTCGAGGATTTTTAACCCTCGAAGGGTATTACAGGTGATTCATCGCTAGATATGGAGATATTGCTAGACCGCTAACAACACTATTGAAGAACGCCTTTTTATGGTAAACAAAAGCCACAAAAGCCTTCTATAGACTTAACAACACCAGTTTTGCAACTTCCTGATTTTCAATAGAAATTTATGTGGATTGTGATGCATTAGGATCTGGTTTTGGAGCAGTTTTGCATTAAGGAGAGGGGGCCATTGCCCCTCAATCCCCAATCCTAACAAAGCTCTCCACGTCCCTAATATCCAACCCGTATCGCGGTTCATCGCCGTTAGTCGCGGAGCGCCTCTGATCCAGGCAGACCAACCGGTTTTAGGGTTGCGATGGAGTTCTCAGAGGCCGCTGGGAAGCAGCATGACAACGTGAATGTGGCTGTCAACATCAGGTCGCTCATCACGGAGGGGAACCTCATGTTCAAATTGGGTCTCACATCTTCACATTTGATCATGTATATGGCAGTACGGGCCCTTCGTCATCATTGATATTTGAGCAATGTGTGCATCTGCTGATAGATTCTTTGTTCAATGGATACAACACTACTGTCCTAACATATGGCTAGACGGTTTACGACAAGACATACTATGGGTACCAATTATACTGGTGAAAGCAACTCTGGTGGGAGAATTCCTCAAGTTATGGAGACAGTATTCAAGAATGTTGTTGCCACAACGGACGGCACCGAGTTTCTAATCAGGGTATCTTTCATTGAGATATTTAAGTGGTAGTTTTTGATTTGCTAGATGCAAATCTTATTGTTCCAAGGCCTGATTCAGATCCTGCTACCAAATCATCAGCATCTGCCTGAGTGCCAATTCAAATTCACAAGACTCCCACTGGTGGGATAACCTTTGCTGGTGTCACAGAGGATAAGGTAAAATCAAAAGAAATGACAACATGTTTGGCTCGTCGGTCCTCGTCACATGCGACTGCAAGTACAAACATGAATAGACAAACATGAATAGACAGTCAAGTTGCTCTCATGCCATCTTTACAATATGTGTTGAGCGAAAGAGGACATCTAGCGGTGAATATGATATTTTATCATCAAAGTTTCATCTTTTCATAACTCCGCCTATGTTGTAATGACATAGTCGGTTCCGAGCCCGGATAAAGGAGGAGGGGTTGTGATAGGCTTGGTTGTGGTCCCAAGCCATGAGAAAATTGTTATTTCTAATGGAAGAGTGGCTATGGATCAATCGAAGGTCATAACAGTGGAAGCTTGGCCTCAGCCAAAAACTATAAAAGCTCTTCTAGAATTTTTAGGCCTGTTAGGTTATTACAGGCGATTCATTGTTGGATATGGAGATATAGCTAGAACGCTAACAACACTTTTGAAGAAGAACGCCTTTTCATGGTCAACAGAAGCCACAAAAGCCTTTTATAGACTCAAAATAGCCTTCACAACGGTACCAGTTTTGCAACTCACTGATTTTCAAAAGAAATTTTATGTATATTGTGATGCATCAGGATCTGATTTTGGAGCGGTTTTGCATGAAGGAGAGGGGGTCATTGCCCCTTAATCCCCAACCATAACAAAGCTCTTCGCGTCCCTAATCTCCGACCCGTGTCGCGGTTCATCGCTGTTAGTCGCGGAGCGCCTCTGATCCAGGCAGACCAACTGGTTTGAGGGTTGCGATGGAGGCATTGGAGGCCGCTCGAAACCAGCAGGACAACGTGAAGGTGGCCGTCAACATCAAGCCGCTCATCACGGAGGGGGATTCTCAGGTTCAAATTGGGTCTCACGTTTTCACATTTGACCATATATATTGCAGTACGGGCCCTTCGTCATCATTGACATTCGAGCAATGTGTGCATCAGCTGATAGATTCCTTGTTCAATGGATACAACACTACTATCCTAGCATATGGCCAGACGGGTTCCAGCAAGACATATACTATGGGTACCAATTATACTAGTGAAAGCAACTGTGGAGGGATAATTCCTCAAGTTATGGAGACAATATTCAAGAAAGTTGTTGTCACAACGGACGACACCGAGTTTCTAATCAGGGTATCTTTCATTGAGGTATTTAAGGAGCAGGTCTTTGATTTGCTAGATGCAAATCATATTGTTCCAAGGCCTGAATCAGGTCCTGTTGCCAAATCATCAACACCTGTCTGATTGCCAATTCAAATTCGAGAGACTCCCACGTGTCACAGAGGCTGAGGTAAAATCAAAAGAAATGGCAACATCTTTGGCTTGTGGGTCCTCGTCACGTGCAACTGCAAGTACAAAGATGTATAGACAGTCAAGTCGCTCTCATGCCATCTTTACAATATGTGTTGAGCAAAAGAGATCATCTAGCGGTAAATATGATATTTTATCATCAAAGTTTCATTTTTTCATAACTCCGCCTATGTTGTAATGACATAGCCGGTCCCAAGCTGGGATAAAGGAGGAGGGGATGTGATAGACTTGGCTATGGTCCCAAGCCATGAGAAAATTGTTATTTCTAATGGAAGAGTGGCTATGGATCAATCGAAGGTAACAGCAGTGGAAGCTTGGCCTCAACCAAAAGCTATAAAAGCTCTTCGAGGATTTTTAGGCTTTGCTGGGTATTACAAGTGATTGATTGCTGGATATAGAGATATTGCTAGACCGCTAATAGCACTATTGAAGAAGAATGCTTTTTCATGGTCAACAGAAGCCACAAAAGCCTTCTTTAGACTCAAAACAACCTTCACAACAGCACCAGTTTTGCAACTTCCTGATTTTCAAAAAAGAAATTTTATGTGGATTGTGATGCATCAGGATCTGGTTTTGGAGCGGTTTTGCATCAAGGACAGGGGGCCATTGCCCCTCAATCCCTAACCCTAACAAAGCTCTCCGCGTCCTTAATCTCCAACACGCATCGTGGTTCATCGCTGTTAGTCGCGGAGCGCCTCTGATCCAGGCAGACCAGCCGGTTTAAGGGTTGCAATGGAGGCCTCGGAGGCCACTAGGAACCAACAGAACAGTGTGAAGGTGGCCATCGACATCAGGCCGCTCATCACGGAGGGGGATCCTCGGGTTCAAATTGGGCCTCACGTCTTCACATTTGACCATCTATATGGCACTACGACCCTTCGTCATCATTGATATTCGAGCGATGTGTGCATCCGCTGATAGATTCTTTGTTCAATGGATACAACGGTACTGTCCTAGCATATGGCCAGACGGGTTCCACAAGACATATACAATGGGTACCAATTATACTGGTGAAAGAAACTGTGGTGGGATAATTCCTTAAGTTATGGAGACAATATTCAAGAAAGTTGTTGCCACAATGGACGACACCGAGTTTCTAATCAGGGTATCTTTCATTGAGGTATTTAAGGAGTAGGTCTTTGATTTGCTAGATGCAAATTATATTATTCCAAGGCCCGATTCAGGTCTTGTTGCCAAATCATCAGCATCTACCTGAGTGCCACTTCAAATTCGAGAGACTCCCACTGGTGGGATAACCCTTGCTGGTGTCACAGAGGCTGAGGTAAAATAAAAAAAATGGCAACATGTTTGGCTCATGGGTCCTCGTCACGTGCAACTGCAAGTACAAACATGAATAGACAGTCAAGTTGCTCTCATGCCATCTTTACAATATGTGTTTAGCAAAAGAGGACATTTAGCGGTGAATATGATATTTTATCATCAAAGTTTCATCTTTTCATAACTCCGCCTATGTTGTAATGACATAGCAGGTCTCAAGCCCGGATAAAGGAGGAGGGGTTGTGATAGGCTTGGCTACGGTCCAAGCCATGAGAAAATTGTTATTTCTAATGGAAGAGTGGCTATGGATCAATCGAAGGTAACAACAGTGGAAGCTTGGCCTCAACCAAAAACTATAAAAGCTCTTCGAGGATTTTTAGGCTTGGTAGGGTATTACATGCGATTCATTGCTGGATATGGAGAAATTGCTAGACCGCTAACAACACTATTGAAAAAGAACACCTTTTCATGGTCAACAGAAGCCAAAAAAGCCTTCTATAGACTCAAAACAGCCTTCACGACAACACCAGTTTTGCAACTTCCTGATTTTCAAAAGAAATTTTATGTGGATTGTGATGTATCAGAATCTGGTTTTGGAGCGGTTTTGCATCAAGGAGAGGGGGCCATTGCCCCTCAATGCCCAACCCTAACAAAGCTCTCTGCGTCCCTAAAATCCAACCCATATCGCAGTTCATCGCCATTAGTCGCGGGGCGACTCTGATCCAGACAGACCAGTCGATTTGAGGGTTGCGATGGAGACCTCGGAGGCCGCTAGGAACCAGCAGGACATCGTGATGGTGGTCGTCGACATCAGGTCGCTCATCACGGAGGGGGATCCTCGGGTTCAAATTTTTTCTCACGTCTTCACATTTGACCATGTATATGGCAGTACAGGCCCTTTGTCATCATTGATATTCGAGCAATGTGTGCATCCACTGATAGATTGTTTGTTCAATGGATACAACGCTAGTAGTCCTAGCATATGGCCGGACGGGTTCCGACAGGACATACTATGGGTACCAATTATATCGGTGAAAGCAAGTGTGGAGGGATATTTCCTCAAGTTATGGAGACAATATTAAAAAAGTTGTTGCCACAACGGACGACACCGAGTTTCTAATCAGGGTATCTTTCATTGAGGTATTTAGGAGCAGGTCTTTGATTTGCTAGATGCAAATCATATTGTTCCAAGGCCTGATTCAAGTTTTGTTGCCAAATCATCAGCACCTGCCTGAGTACCAATTCAATTTCGAGAGACTCCCACTGGTGGGATAACCCTTGCTGGTGTCATAGAGGCTGCGAGGTAAAATCAAAAGAAATGGCAACATGTTTGGCTCGTGGGTCCTCGTCACGTGCAACTGCAAGTACAAACATGAATAGACAGTCAAGTCACTCTCATGCCATCTTTACAATATGTGTTGAGCAAAAGAGGACATTTAGCGGTGAATATGATATTTTATCATTAAAGTTTCATTTTGTTATAACTCCGCCTATGTTGTAATGACATAGCCGGTACCAAGCCCGGATAAAAGAGGAGGGGTTGTGATAGGCTTGGCTATGGTCCCAAGCCTTGAGAAAATTGTTATTTTTAATGGAAGAGTGGCTATAGATCAATCGTAGGTAACAGCAGTGGAAGCTTAGCCTTAGCCAAAAATTATAAAAGCTCTTCGAGGATTTTCAGGCTTGGTAGGGTATTACAGGCGATTCATTGCTGGATATGGAGATATTGCTAGACCGCTAACAGCACTATTGAAGAAGAACGTCTTTTCATGGTCAACAGAAGCCACAAAAGCCTTCTATAAACTCCAAACAGACTTCACAACAGCACCCGTTTTGTAACTTCCTGATTTTCAAAAGAAATTTTATGTGGATTGTGATGCATCAGGATCTGGTTTTGGAGCGGTTTTGCATCAAGGAGAGGGGGCCATTGCCCCTCAATCCCCAACCCTAACAAAGCTCTCCGCGTTCCTAATCTCCAACCCATATCGCAGTTCATCGCCGTTAGTCGCGGAGCGCCTCTGATCCAGGCAGACCAGCCGGTTTGAGGGTTGCGATGGAGGCCTCGAATGCCGCTGGGAACTAGCAGGACAGCGTGATGGTGTACGTCGACATCAGGCCACTCATCACGGAGGGGGATCCTCAAGTTCAAATTGAGTCTCACGTCTTCACATTTGACCATGTATATGGCAGTACGGGCCCTTCGTCATCATTGATATTCGAGCAATGTGTGCATCTGCTGATAGATTCTTTGTTCAATGGATACAACACTACTGTCCTAGCGTATGGCCAGACGGGTTCCGGTAAGACATATACTATGGGTACCAATTATACTGGTGAAAGCAAGTGTGGAGGGATAATTCCTCAAGTTATGGAGACAGTATTAAAGAAAGTTGTTGCCACAACAGACGGCACCGAGTTTCTAATTAGGGTATCTTTCATTGAGGTATTTAAGGAGCAGGTCTTTGATTTGCTAGATGCAAATCATATTGTTCTAAGGTCTGATTCAGGTTCTGTTGTCAAATCATCAGCACTTGCCTGAGTGCCAATTCAAATTCGAGAGACTCCCACTGGTGGGATAACCCTTGCTGGTGTCACTGAGGCTGAGGTAAAATCAAAAGAAATGGCAACATGTTTGGCTCGTGGGCCCTCGTCATGTGCAACTGCAAGTACAAACATGAATAGACAGTCAAGTCGCTCTCATGCCATCTTTACAATATGTGTTGAGCAAAAGAGGACATCTAGCGGTGAATATGATATTTTATCATCAAAGTTTCATCTTTTCATACTCCGCCTATGTTGTAATTACATAGCCGGTTCAAAGCCCGGATAAAGTAGGAGGAGTTGTGATAAGCTTGGCTATGGTCCCAAGCCATGAGAAAATTGTTATTTCTAATGGAAGAGTGGCTATGGATCAATCGAAGGTAACAACAGTGGAAGCTTGGCCTCAGCCAAAAACAATAAAAGCTCTTCGAAGATTTTTAGGCCTAGTAGGGTATTACAAGCGACTCATTGTTGGATATGGAGATATTGCTAGACCGCTAACAACACTATTGAAGAATGCCTTTTCATGGTCAACAGAAGCCACAAAAGCCTTCTATAGACTCAAAACGGCCTTCACAACAGCACCAGTTTTGCAACTTCCTGATTTTCAAAAGAAATTTTATGTGGATTGTGATGTATCAGGATCTGATTTTGGAGCAGTTTTGCATCAAGGAGGGGGTCATTGCCCCTAAATCCCCAACCCTAACAAAGCTCTCCGTGTCCCTAATCTACAACCCGTATCACGGTTCATCGCCATTGGCCGCGGAGTGCCCTGATCTAGGCAGACCAACCGATTTGAGGGTTGCGATGGAGGCCTCGGAGGCTGCTGGGAACCAGCAAGTCAGCGTGAAGGTGGCCGTCAACATCAAGCCGCTCATCACGGAGGGGGATCCTCAGGTTCAAATTGGGTCTCACGTCTTCACATTTGACCATGTATATGGCAGTACGAGCCCTTCGTCATCATTGATATTCGAGCAATGTGTGCATCCGCTGATAGATTCTTTGTTCAATAGATACAACGCTACTGTCCTAACATATGGCCAGACGGGTTCTGGCAAGACATATACTATGGGTACCAATTATACTGGTGAAAGCAACTGTGGAGGGATAATTCCTCAAGTTATGAAGACAATATTCAAGAAAGTTGTTGCCACAACAGACTACACCGAGTTTCTAATCAATGTATCTTTCATTGAGGTATTTAAGGAGTAGGTCTTTGATTTGCTAGATGCAAATCATATTGTTCCAAGGCCTGATTCAGGTCCTGTTGCGAAATCATCAACACCTGCCTGAGTGTCAATTCCAATTCGAGAGACTCCCATTGGTGGGATAACTCTTGCTGGTGTCACAGAGGATGAGGTAAAATCAAAAGAAATGGCAACATGTTTGGCTCGTGGGTCCTCGTCACATGCGACTGCAAGTACAAACATGAATCGACAGTCAAGTTGCTCTCATGCCATCTTTATAATATGTGTTGAGCAAAAGAGGACATCTAGCGGTGAATATGATATTTTATCATCAAAGTTTCATCTTTTCATAACTCCGTCTATATTGTAATAACATAGCCGGTCCCAAGCCCGGATAAAGGAGGAGGGGTTGTGATAGGCTTGGCTGTGGTCCCAAGCCATGAGAAAATTGTTATTTCTAATGGAAGAGGGGCTATGGATTAATTGAAGGTAACAATGGTGGAAGGTTGTTCTCAGCCAAAAACTATAAAAGTTCTTCGAGGATTTTTAGGCCTGGCAGGATATTACAGGTGATTCATTGCTGGATATGGAGATATTGCTAGATCGTTAACAACACTATTGAAGAAGAACGTCTTTTCATGGTCAACAGAAGCCAGAAAAGCCTTCTATAGACTCAAAACAGCCTTCACAACAGCACCAGTTTTGCAACTTCCTGATTTTCAAAAGAAATTTTATGTGGATTGTGATTCATCAGGATCTGGTTTTGGAGCGGTTTTGCATCAAGGAGAGGGGGCCATTGCCTTTTTCAGTCGACTAGTAGCACCTCAACACGCTAAACTGCCAGCATATGAATTAGAATTGATTGGTCAGGTCAAGGCAGTTTGCTATTGGAGGCCATATTTATATGGAAGATTATTCACAGTTAGAACTGATCACAATAGTCTCAAATTTCTATTGGATCAGAGATTTACTACTATCCCTCAGCATACGTGGATAAGCAAACTGTTTGGCTTCGACCTTACAGCAGAATATAGGCCAGACAAGTAAGATGGGGTTGCAGATACATTATCCAGAAGGGATATGGAAGAAGCAGAATTGCAAGCATTGTCTGGACCTTCATTTACAAATTTTGATGAATTGCGCAGTGAACTGCTAACAAACGAATCAGCAATCCAACTGAGAGAACAAGTTCAGTCTGAAAAGACACCAGAAGGATGGAAGTTATTAGATGGGTTATTTTTTTTAATGACAGGTTAGGTATTTCTACCTGAAGAATTAGAATTATGACCACAGGTGCTAGCTACTGTACACAATGGTCATGAGGGAATTCAGAAGACATTTCATAGATTCAGGTCCACTTTTTATAATCCTACTGCTCATAGGAGAGTAAAAGACTTTGTCAAAAGTTGTTTGGTGTGCCAAAGGAATAAAACATAGCATCTTGCTGGATTGCTACAACCCCTTCCGGTTCCTTCTGAAATTTGGAGTGATATCTCCATAGATTTTATTGAAGGTTTTTCTAAAGTTGGTGGTAAATAAGTTTTCTTGACAATAGTTGACCGTTTCTCTAAGTATGCACATTTTATTCCCTTAAGTCATCCATATCCAGCATCTGTTGGTGATCCTATCTCTAGAAGATCCCCTGTGCAGGAGCCACATCAGGGGGTGAGTCCTGGCCGGACCAGATCAGAGTCCAAATAGGACTCGATCCTCTGGCCAGAAGAGTCCGATATGCACTCTAGGGGCAGAGTGGCACCTATCCAGGTGTTTATCCCTAATAGATTAAAATAGGTGTCTAGAAGATAGAGTAAAGTCCTACCGGGACAGGTGCATGTGCGACACTTTTAGAGTCCGGATTCCATAGAGATAAAATAAGGTAGTAGAGTTAGACTTTGGTGTTTAGTGTCACATACGTAAGACAACAGGACTCTGTAACATGGCTTATAAAAGAAGCCACCGCCCCTGTAAATAGATCAGAGCAATAAAATATTATATCCATCGGCCATAATTTGTCTTCTAGTGCCATGATCTGGTCGCCTGAACACCAAAGGAACTGGGCTAGTTCCTGCTGTTCAAGTTGGGCGGAAAGCTATCCCTCCCTTCTATTATGTTTGGTCAGATCAGAATACCAGGGACAAGACCCCAATCATCTACTATCCTCTTGCCCCTGCGTTCAGACCTTCTCCTTTGTTTTAGTACGGTCCAAAAGAATTTTGTAGGGTTGACCAACATCCGATCAGCGCTTGAGATTGTTTCTGCACCTAAGACATAGCAAGTTTAGGTGTCTCCAACACTGGATTTCCAACAATCGTAGCATCAGAGCCGGATTTGATCTTTGGTTAAATTCAGTAACATGTCGATGAAACCGAAGACCCCTCCAAGCAGCGGTAGCGTCACCGGCGACAAGATCATTACGACAACTCATCCGACAGTTTGTGAGGTGAACACGGAATCGGGTTCCCAATACTCACCAAGACCAACTACGCGGAGTGGGCTATCATAATGAAGATCAAGCTGCGAGTGCGACTACTTTGGGAGGCGGTGGAGAAAGGCAATGCAACCGAGCAGGAGAACATGATGGCGTTGGACATCCTCGTCAGCGCCGTCGCGCTAGAGATGATCACGACGATCGGGGAGAAGAAGACGGCGAAGGAGGCATGGGAAACGATCGCCCTCATGCGGGTCGGGGCAGACCGCGTGAAGAAGACGATGTGCAGCAACTCCGGCGTGAATTCGAGGCCGCCGCCTTCAAGCATGGCGAGGGGATTAAGGACTTCTCCCTCCGGCTGAGCGGCATGGTGGCACACCTTGCCTCGCTCGGGGAGCCGCTGGAGGAGTCGGTGGTCATGCAGAAGCTCCTGCGAAGCGTTCCAGAATGCTTCCAGCAGATCATGGTGGTGATCACGACTTTGTTGGACGTGTCGACCCTCACATTGTCGGATGTGATGGGACAGTTGAGGGCTGCCGAAAATGCCTTTGACACGACGCAGCGAAGTGGAGGAGTTCATGACGGCCAGCTGTACCTCACTCGGGGGAGTGAGAGAAGCAGGTGGAGGAGGAGCGGGTTGCCAAGTCTTCAAAGAAGGGCGGTCGGAAGGGCGCGCCAAAGAAGAACAAGAAGGGTTCCGGGAAGGACATTATGTTGGATCAATGCAGGAAGTGCGGGAAGAAGGGCCACTGGGCCAAGGAGTGTCGATTGAAGTCAAAACAGGAGGAGCCGCAACAGCAGACTCACATGACGGAGGCAGAAGAGGGGGACACCTTGTTCATGATAAGAGCGACCTGAGTACAGGTGGAGCCTGTACAGGAGCGTACCACGTGCTCACTGGAGATAGTGTGGGGAAGTGTCTTCGCGCATCGTGACAACGACAATGACTCCGACAACGACACATGGTACCTCGACACGGGCGCAACCAATTACATGACGGGCTTGCGCGCCGTCTTCTCCGAGCTCGATGAGAATGTCGTCGGGACGATCAAATTCGGCGATAACTCAATCGTGTGGATCCAGGGGAAGGGTACGATCATCTTCGCCACCAAGACATGTGAGCACAGGAGGCTCACAGACATTTACTTCATCCCGCGCCTCACCACCAATGTCATCAGCGTCAGCAGGCTGAATGAGGATGGCTACAACATCACAGTACATGGGGGAGTGATGCAGATACGGGACGAGGAGAATCATCTCCTCACACGAGTACAACGCGACGACAACAAATTGTACTTCTTCAAGCTCAACATCACGCGATTGGTCTGTTTGACCACGCAACGCAGTGATGTTGTGCGGCGCGTGGAGGGCGTGCTCGATCTCATACACAACACCATCAGTGGGCCAATCACTCTGATGACTCCAGGTGGAAACAATATGTTCTTGTTGCTGGTGGATGATAGGAGCCGCTATATGTGGCTCTATCTTCTCGCAAGCAAGGAACATGCGGTCGACCTGATTCAGTGGTTTTGAGCTACTGCTGAATTAGAGTCCGACAGGAGGTTGAAGCTACTCCGTACTAACCGCAAGGAGGAGTTCACCTTATAGGAGTTTGGGGAGTACTGCGCTTAGCACGGCGTACAACACCAGCTCACAAGCCCTTTCACGTTGCAACATAGTGGGGTTGTAGAGCAATGCTACCAGGCAGTGGTCGACATGACACAAAGCTTGTTGAAGGCTAAGGGGCTACTCGAGATGTTTTGGGGTGAAGCGGTCATGATAGCTGTTCACATCCTAAATCGATCCCCAACACAGTCCTGACAAAAAGACGCCTTACGAAGCTTGGCACGGGTAACGACCAGCCGTCCACTACCTCAAAACCTTCGGGTGTGTGGGGTACGTGAAGAAGATGCCAATGGTGTTTCTTGGATATGCTGCAGGTACGGAGGCGTAGCGTATGTTATGTGGCCAACGGGCCGTGCCAGGCCGACCCGGTCCGAGCCTGGCTAGGCTCGTGCCTTAAAAGCCTCGGCCCGGCACAGCCCGGAAAAAAATTGTGCCGTGTCGGGCCGGCCCGCGGGCCAGGGGTCCATTTTAAGCGTGTTGGGCCGTGCCAGGCCCAAACGGGTCGTGTCAGGCCAGCCTAGCCCGTGACTCGTTTTAGTTAAAAAATACAATAAAACAACATAAAAATCACCATTCGGGCCTAAATGGACCGTGTCGGGCCAGGCCAGCCCGCGGGCCGGCCGTGCCAGGCCTAAACAGTTCGTGCCGGCAAGCCCGACGGGTTGGACATCAAGGCCCGGCCCATGTCGTGCTTCGGGCCGGCCCGTGCTCGTGTCGGGCCGTTTTGGTCGTGCTTCGGGCTGGCCCATTTGGCCCAACCCATTTGGCCACCTCTAGTGGATGCACAATCTGGTGGATCGGCGCATCCACATCACGCGTGACGTGGCATTCGATGAGGTGGCCAAGTGGCATTGGGGCGAAGGAGCAGCAAGTGAAGATTTCAGCACGTTCTATGTCAACTCCATTGGTGTAGCAGCTGCTGGACCATCTGTTTCAGGTGCTGGAGCTGCTGTTTCACGCACCAGAACAGGCCTGCAAAGGTCAGGAGGCCCTGTACGGGGTGTCGGAGTGGCTGGAAAACGGGCTGCAGCAGCTAGGAGTAGCACTGAAGGTATTGAGAGTTCTAAACAGCATTCTAGACAACACTCAACAGGGGCAGCACAGGGCGCTGGAGGCTCTGGACGTGCTGTTGTCCCTACAAGGGTGCATGAGGTTGAAGACTGGAGCTCCCACAAGACTTAAGCGCCCTCTAAGACCCATCCAGTTGGTCACGCCGCTGACGAACATTGACAACAACGTTGAAACCTACCACGACGGGGATGTGTTTGTAACCTCTCCAGGGCACGCTCCACGAAGCCTGGAGGACGGTGAGCTCAAGTTCATCATCAAGGAGGAGCATACGTCGTTCATGGAGATCAGGTCCAGTGAAGAGGATGGGGCATGGCACAGTGAGGCGATGAAGCACAAGGAGCGGTTGGTGGCTGAGGGCAAAGGCTATAAGCAATGTGGAGACGAACATCTTGATCAAGAAAGTTGGAAGATAGAAGACCGTCAAGATGATGGAAGGATTGGAATCCTGGATATATGTAAGAGACAGGATCGGGAGGAGAATGTTGGTGATCCTATCTCTAGAAGATCCCCTGTGCAGGAGCCGCATCAGGGGGTGAGTCCTGGCCAGACCAGATAAGAGTCCAAATAGGACTCGGTCCTTTGGCAAGAGTCTGATATGCACTCTAGGGGCAGGGCGGCACTTGTCCAGGTGTTTATCCCTAATAGATTAAAATAGGTATCTAGAAGATAGAATAAAGTCCCACTGGGACAGGTGCATGTGCGGCACTTTTAGAGTTCCAGATTCCATAGAGATAAAATAGGGGTTAAAGTAGAGTTAGACTCTGGTGTTTGTCACATACGTAATACAACAGGACTCTGTAATAGGGCTTATAAAAGAAGCCACCACCCCTGTAAACATATCAGAGCAATAAAATATTATATCCATCGGCCAAAATTTGTCTTCTAGTGCTTGATCTGGTCGCCTGAACACCAAAGGAACTCGGCTAGTTCCTGCTGTTCAAGTTGGGCAACAAGCTATCCCTTGCTTCTATTCTATTTGGTCAGATTAGAGTACCAGGGAAAAGACCCCAATCATCTACTATCCTCTTGCCCCTGCGTTCAGGCCTTCTCCTTTGTTTTAGTACGGTCCAGAAGAATTCTGTAGGGCTGGCCAACCTATGATCAGCGCTTGAGATTGTTTTTGCACCTAAGACAGAGTAAGTTTAGGTGTCTCGGACACTGGATTTCCAACAGCATCATCAGTGGCTAGGGTATTCTTTGATAATATTGTCAAGTTACATGGAATTCCTTGCTCTATAGTAAGTGATCGTGACACGGTCTTCACAAATAATTTTTGGAGGGAATTGTTTCAGATGGCCGGAGTAACTTTGAAAATGAGCTCAACACTTCACTCACAAATAGATGGCCAATCAGAAGTGGTGAATAGGATTATAACCATATATTTAAGGTGTTTTGCAGGAGACGAACCAAGAACATGGTTACAGTGGCTTCCCTGGGCTGAATTTTGTTATAACTCATCCTATCAATCAGCTCTTCAAACAACACCATTTAAAATGGTATATGGTAGGGACCCTGTCGGTGGTTTTGATCCGGCAGATCTCCCGACACTACTAAAGTGTTAGAGGAGTTTGAGGTTCGGTATGGGCGCGCGGAGATTCAAGAAGGTGATATGTCGAGTGACACAAGGACACCAAGATTTACGTGGTTCGGGCCGCCTGAGCGTAATACCCTACTCTACGGGGTGTGTTGATGTTGTATTAGATGTATGAGCTCAATGTGAGTTGAGAGTGTAGAGTGAGTGCCTCTCTCGAGAGTGTCCAGAGCCTGTGTCGAGAGTGTCCTATGTATCGTCGGCCTGTCCTTTTATAGTACAAGGGCAGGCCGTTATAAGTTAGCCTGGCCCGACATGTGGCCTCGACGGTTACTGATATTGATACACATTCAACACGTTTAATTGCACTTAACGACCGAGTTATGGGCTTTGACAGCACCGTTACTGGTAATTAAGGTCGTCCGATCGTGTGTCATTAATATAGTATTAATGACACTTGATCGGGTCTTGAAGTCCTTGATTCCTCTTTGGAGATCCGGAGCCGTTGTGGAGTCTTCCGGAGGTTAGAGGCTGAACATCCGACGGTTGGACACGTGGCAGCACCGGAGCTCACTGTGGGGAACAGATAGGTCCGGTGTTACCCGACACGTGTCAGTTCCGGAGCTTCCCTCGGTCTGGGGTTAGGTCCGGGGGTGCCATTTCGGTACATAACCCGGAGCTTCCCCCTTGTGGGCGGTAGCTCCGGTTTGATAGTACACGTGGCGACCCTGGGACTAACCATGTTGGAGAAGCGGGTCCGGTTATGTCTGACATGTGGGCCTCCGAAGGTCTTCAAATCAAGTAGATGACTTTCCCTTGAGATCTTTGCAATCCCAAGGAGTATATGGTACCCAGGGTACCGACAGTGGCCCCCTGGGCCCACCTCTGGGGAAGACCCCTTGGGTAAAGTCATTCCGCTGGAGGTGGGTCCACCCTTCGACTTTTGAACTGAGTCTTCAAAGGTCTTCGGATGTGCCGTTGGCGATAGTTTGGAGTTAAATCCTCGCCGCGTGGCATATCCCATGTGCGGTAGATGAGATCCTCGGCGTGCGGATCTCACGCAATTGAAGGTTGCCGATTCCCGATACGAAAACCGTATCGGTTCCGCGCGCCTTGTCAGGTCGCCGCCTTCGGGCTTCCCGCCTCATGATGACAACCGTTCGCCTGGGTAAGAACTTCGACTTGATCGTCAGGGTGGTCCCGGGCCCTCTTGTCATCGGCTGGGTGGAATTTTTTAGTAGTATCTTCGGCTTCCTTGTAGTTTCCATCTAAGCGTTGCGAGGGCTTACTTAAGAAGGAAAGCGCGCACCGTCTGGAGTTCTTTACGCCTCTCATCTGATCTTGCGCTTAAACACCCAACTTGTGCTCGCTTTTCCTCTCTTGCCCTGTGCCGCGATGGAGTTGGGTCTCCGCGGGAGCCGTTTGAAGACTGAAGGTGACCTGAAGAAGGTCCGGGCCCTCTTGGGATGGTCCCCGAACTTCTTCAACCACCTGGTCCGCGCTGGGGGAGAGCTCCCGTTCGAGAAGGAGCACGCCGGCGAAATGGTGTACTTCTCTTCGTACGCCATGGTGGGGTTGATCCCACCTTTTTCCTCCTTTTTCTTGATGCTGCTAGACTTTTATGGTCTGCAGCTATACCACCTTGGCCCCCACTCCATTCTTCTTGTGTCTATCTTCGTCCACTTCTGTGAGATGTAGGTGGGCATCCCCCCTGCATTGAACTCTTCCATACCTTCTTCACCATTCATACCACCGGTAGGAGCAATGAGTACCTTGGCTTCTACTACTTCGTGAAGCGCAAGAAGTGCCCATTCAAGTACCTCCGGTCGTTTCCCTCTAGAAAGTGGGATGACTGAAAGAAGGACTGGATAGTCATCCGGGTGGAGGAGCACGAGAAGCTGGAGCTGCCCGAAGGCCTCCCCAACATTGACACTACAGTCTGGAGTGAAGCTCCGGTGCTGGCGGAAGCCTTCAACCCTGGTCTGACCAGGATCCGCCAGTGCGTGGAGGGAGGATTAACTCCTCAGGCAGTGTTTTGCAACTTCCTGGTCAACAGGTGGGCACCGCTGAAGAGGAGAGAAAAACTCGCTTGGGCCCTCAACAGCGTGATGGACAACGACCGGGTCGAGACCGGGCTGAAGTCCAACATGTCGGGGACAACCTAGGAGTTCCATCTCAAGAAGTTCCAGCACGACATCGACGTCGCGGGTGACGACTTGACTCCGCCATCAACTTTTCTTCCTCTGAACATGGAGGTAGAGTTCAGTAGGGAGCTCCGGCGGAAGATGCCTGTGCTTGACGACCTTGGTGTCGTCGAGAGAAGATCGACCTCCAGGGTGGTGATCCCTGGGGCTTCCGAAGGTGGCTCCGACCCTGCCCCGAAGCCAAGGATCGAAATCGTCGGCAAGGGCAAGGAGCCGGCAGACGAACCCTTGAGCCGGAAGAGGAAGCTGCAGCATGCCGACGGAAGGTCCGTCAGGCCTGCCACCTCTGCATCAGCTTCTTCTCCCCGGAGGGGGAGGTCTTCTACAACTGCGGCGGTTGTTCCCGCAGCGGCGTCCTCCCGGGGTGCTAGCTCCGGGCATGCGACTTCAGCACCAGGGCCGATTGAGGCCTCTAGGTCCGGAGGTCCTTCCCGGTCGAGGGGGGCCTCGACTAAGGAAATGCGCGTGGCTGCGACGAGTTCCGGGGGGGCCTTCCGGAGCTTCCACGCCGGCGGCGGCTATGGTCAACCCAGAACGCCCGGGAAAGAGGTTCCGCGCAAGCTGGTGCGGAAGCCTCCCGAGGTAATTTTTAATCTTTACCTCAGACAGTTGTTTTGTTGTAGTAACTGTTTTTAAGTTTCTTCATCCATCATCTGCAGCGTTCCCAAGAAGAGGAGTGAGGCTCCACCCTCAGCCACAGCAGCTGAAGCTGTGAGGGCGGAAGCTTCTGCTCCTGTTCCGGTGCCGCCCCAAGTGGTGGCTGAAGCTGCGACAGCTCCGGAGCCAGCTGTCGTGGTCATGGACCTCGACTCATCCCCAGAGACTCTCGTGGTAGCGCCGGACCGCGGGAGAGAAGATGCGCCAGCGGCACCGGCCCCGGAGGTTGAAGCTCTGGGTCCTGGTGCAGAGACGATGGAAGCTCCGGCCGTTGAGCTGGAGGAAGCAGTAATTCCGGCCCCAGAGCCGAAAATTGTCGAAGCCCCGGCGGTTGAGCCGGAGGTAATTGAAGTCCCGGCGTGCGCGTCGGGTGTTGAGGAAGTCCCGACGGTTGGGCCGGGTACCTCTGAAGCACCGGCCGCAGAGCCGGTCGTTGTTGGAGCTCCGGTCGCAGGGCCGGTTGATGTTGAAGACCTTTCGGCTCCCGAGCCGGTTGCCGTGGAAGCTCCGGTCGCAGGGCCGGCTGTTGTTGAAGATCTTCCGGCGCCCGAGCTGGTTGTTGCGGAGGCGTCAGCGCTCGAGCCCCCAATAGAGGAGGTGCCCAGGCCGGAGCCAGAAGCAACCCCTGCTCTGGAAGTGACGATGTCGGAGGTACCCGCGACTGAGCCGGAGTGCCCTGGTGAAGTCGCTGGCCCCCTGCCCGAGGGGGCAAATGAAGACCTGGCGGCGGGGCCCTCGGAACCACTTCCGGAGGTCGGAACTTCATCAGCGGGACCCTCCTCGACGGCGACTGAGGCCATCCTGGAGGACGGCCCTAGTGCCATGGAGACCCAAGGGACCACTCTTGTGGAGTGGGACCCAATTTTTGTATCTGAAAACCCGCTGGAACCAGCGGAGGAGACCCCAGCAGGTTTGGAACCTATTCCGTTATCATTGTCTATTGACAACGCCTGTTCCAGTCTGCGTCAAGTTCAACTGGCCTTCTTCCACGACAGCAAGGCTCTTGAAGGGGAGCGTCAAACCCTTAGGCGGTGGCGTAACCGGCTCTACTTCGAGACCAAGCTGGCGCAGTCGAGGCTAGCAGATGACAAAGAGTGGATCAAGCGGGAAAAGGTCCGCTTGAAATACTAGGGCAAATTATTGGATGACAGGGAGAGTATGACTCGCGCCCTCGACGCTCAATCCCGGGCCATTTATGAGCAGACCAAAGCAGCTAACAGTGCGGCCGATGAACGCCAAGAAAGGCTTGAGGCCATTAACACTACTCTCATCAAGCGCCGGGAGGCACTTGAAGAGAGGGAGAAACGGCTCGAAGATGAAGAGCAGAAACTCCTAGAGCTGCGGGATGACGTCTTGAGGAGGGAGGAGGAGCTCACCAAAAAGGTGGCTCTGGCTGACAAGGGCCTCGAAGAGCGCACCAAGAAATTGGAAGAGCGCTGCGCTGAGGAGGAGGAGAAGGTCTGGGTGCGAGGGCAGGAACTCTACGAGCAAGAGTGTGCCATCGCTGCCAAGGAGAAGAAAGTAAGGGGCAGGGAGAAGGACCTGGTCGACCGCCGGAACAAGATCCACCTCCAGGAGGAGGAGCTTGGAAAACTCGAGAAGCGAGTTGCTGAAAAGATTCAGCAAAACGCCAAAGAAGTTGAGCGCCTCGCTCGCGAGAATTCTGAACTGGTGGCGGCCAAAAGATCCTTGGAAGAACTGAAGGGCTTGAGGGCTGCGGACTCCCTACAGATTTGGGAGTTCTTGGGCAAGGCCAACGACGCGTTGACATTGATGGGCTTCAGTCCTGTGCGTCCGGATGATCCAGAACCGGAGCCGGACCTGGCGTTGCAAGCGCTGAGCTCGGCGGGTAGCAAACTCTCTAAGCTGGGCGACGTCATCGCGGACCAGTTGGAGGTTGAGGGGCAATTCCTGGCGAAGAACGTCGCAGAGTATGTGCTGACGTGCTACACCAGCCGGAATCCCCAATTCCCTCTGGACCCGGTGCTTGAAGGTCCCGTCGAAGGAGAAGGCGAAGCCACCCGAGCCAACGTGTCGGAGGTCGCTCAGAAGGTCGCCCAGTTCTTCCATAGGGTCTAGGACCATCTCTGTAGCTCCCACTTGTATTCTCTCTTCTTCTTCCTCAATTTTGTAATCCCTTGTCTCCAGATGAATGAAATCCCCAAATTTTTGTGAATTTCACTTTTGTCTTCAACACTTTTGTCTTCACTTGGCCCCCTGGTAGATGTACACAATTTGATTGTGAACATGTACCAAGAGGATATTGTGTTTTGTTAAAGACTCATTTGCTTCGAACTTGTAGAGTGTAGGTCCGAAGTCTTCGATAGTGAAGGCCCCCTGAGGTTGCCGGAGCTTAGAAGCTCCTGCATTGACTACCGTCGGAGCTTAGTAGCTCCGGCAATAGTCCCTATCAGTGCGTAGAGCATCGATAGTTAGCCCTCCGGGGTGTCGGAGCTTAGTAGTTCCGGCAGTGACCTTTGCCAACGCGTAGCTTGTCAGCAGCAGACTCCGCTTGTGGGGTCTTCTCACCATCTTTTATTTTACGTCGACGGCTGGCCTCCCTAGCTTTACCGGAGCTTGATTGCTCCGGTGATGCTCGTTTTCAATGTTTAACATCTGTTACAAGCCACCTAGGGGGAGTCGGAGCTTCGTTAGCTCCGACTTTTCTCCATCAACGTGGATTCTTTATTTTTCCTGCACACTTGAAGCCAAGAAAAATAGTAAAATTCGCTCCTTGCCTATAACTTCGTCGCGGCTTACGATTCCCAAGAAAATTTTAGGTCAAACACGATTCTGAATACAACCGAATGTGTTGCCTTCTTCCTTCCAGATCCGATTGTACTTGGACCCGCCTTACTTCGGCCTGTCAGGGTGTAGGTAGAGTGGCGTACTTAGGGTGCTTGACCAGGCTAAGTCGATAGCACACTCCGACCCTAGATTGGCTTGACGGCATTCAGGCGAGTGGGCCATGAACAATATTGGGATCCAAAAGAATTGACAATACAACTCGACTCGTATATAAACCGGTCGAACTAAAATTTCTTAAGAATTGCACGTTCGTTATAGACAAGAAAGAGAAAAATAAAAATGTTGAGCCTGCACAAAATAAATGCACGTGGAGTCTATTTCACATGGAAATGTCTTTCATTATAGGTCCGGGATACAGGGGAAACAAGTACACTCTTAGGGTACGGAACCAGGCTAAGCGTGTTTCATTTCTCGTTTGACCCAGGGTAGTTAGCCACACTTTTAGTCCGGAGACTGTGACAAGTGCTGCATGAACTTTGCGGACCTTTCGGGAAAGGTCCGGCTGTTCTGCCGAAGGAACTACCTGACTGTGTACAATGACACTATAACATACATCTCAAGTTACTCAAGACTCACCTCCGTGATATTAAGTGTAGAACTTACGGAGGTGCTCGATGTTCCAAGGATTTGGGAGAGGTGTCCCATCCTCAGTAGCCAGGCGAACGCTTCCGGGACGGGATACTTTAATCACTCGGAAGGGCCCCTCCCAGCCGGGGGAGAGTTTGTTTAACCCTTATCTGGATAGTATTCTCCGTAGCACCAGATCGCCTTCCTCGAGCTGCCGGTTGTGTACATGCTGTTGGTGATAACGCCGTAGAGCTTGACGATATCGGGCATTCCGAACAGCTGCTTGGCACCTTCCCTCCTCAAGGAGGTCTAGGTCTTCACGCCGGAGCTGGTCCTGCGCGGCTTCGTCGAAGGTCCGGACCCGGAGCGAACCCAAGGTGATTTCCGGAGGAAGGATTGCTTCAGCTCTGTACTCCAGAAAAAAGGGTGTTTCTCCGGTTGACCGGTTTGGAGAAGTCCTGTTGGCCCATAGAGTGGGCGGAAGCTCTTCGATCCAGTTGGCTCCATGATTTTTCAAGCGCTCATAAGTGCGTGTTTTAAGTCCTTTAAGGATTTCAGCATTTGCTCTCTCGGCTTAGCCATTGCTGTCTGGATGATCTACGGAGGCGTAGCAAACTTGTATGCCGAGGTTTTCGCAATATCCTTGGAATGCGGAGCTTGTAAATTGGGTCCCATTATCAGTGATGATTTTGTTTGGGACTCCAAATCTGCATACAATGGATTGCAGAAAGTTGATAGCAGATTGCTTGTTGATTGTCACGACTGGAGTTGCTTCCGGCCACTTGGTGAACTTGTCAATGGCAACGTACAGGAACTTGTAACCTCCGACGGCTCTTGGGGAAGGTCCCAAGATGTCCATCCCCCACACAGCGAAGGGCCATGTAGGAGGTATCATTTGTAGGGGCTGAGCCGGTGTGTGAATTTGCTTTGCATGAAATTGACATGCTTCGCATTTCTTCACCAGCTCAGTTGCATCCTGGAGTGCTGTAGGCCAATAGAAGCCATGCCGAAAGGCTTTACCAACCAGCGTGCGGGAAGACGTGTGGTTCCCACACTCGCCTCCATGGATTTCTGCGAGGAGATCGCAACCTTCTTCCATTGTGATGCACCGCATTAGGATGCCATTGGCACCGCGCTGGTAGAGATCCCCTTCTACCAACGTGTATCTTTTAGCCAATCTGACTACCCGGTCAGCGGATACATCATCGTCAGGAAGGATGCTGTCTTT
This sequence comes from Tuctoria greenei, assembly GCA_036927565.1. NCBI lineage: Eukaryota > Viridiplantae > Streptophyta > Magnoliopsida > Poales > Poaceae > Tuctoria > Tuctoria greenei. Next base: position 1,538,613 of record JAYESD010000012.1, on the reverse strand, counting down.
CAAGTAGTTCCAGATCTCCGAGATCCATGCATCGGAACTAACTTGAGTATTTGAGTCTTGCGTGCTGGGTTGCTCGGAGCTTCCGGCAGCACCTACGACCCTTGATGGCTGTCATGGTAACAGGGCCATCGGGACCGTCAGCTCCGGGATGCTGATCTCGCCCCCTTTGCTCAATTCGGCAGGTTGAGCTGTGGGTTTTGACAACCTCCGGACAAAAGTTCTGTCAGGAGCCGGAGCTCCGGTTGACGCTTTCGTCGAGAGTTCGTCGGCTTCAGCGTTGTGGGCACGCTGGACATGGTGGAGATCTAGGACTTTGAAGTCCTTCTGAAGCCTCTGGACTTCAAGGAGGTAAGCAGCTAGCTGGAGATTGTTGCAGGAGCATTCACCCTTCACTTGCTTAATGATGAGCTGTGAATCTACTTTGACCAGCAGTTGTTTGACACCGTATGACAGTGCCACCTTTAGTCCATAAATTAGTGCTTCATATTCCACCATGTTGTTGGTCGCCTTGAAGTCAAGGTGTACTATATATTTTACCTTCTCTCCGGTTGGTGCGAGGAGAAGGATTCCAGCTCCGGCCCCCTGCTTTTGCATGGAGCCGTCGAAGTAGAGGGTCCAGTGAGGCTCGGTGAAGACCGGAGCCTTTTGTTCCGGCTTCTGCTCGCTGGGGCCCCCAGGGTTTGATGGAGAGGGAGTCCATTCCGCCACGAAATCCGCCAATGCTTGACTCTTGATTGCTTGCCTTGAAATGAATTCAAGATCGAATTCGGCCAATTTCGCTGCCCACTTTGCAATATTCCCAGTTGAGTTGGGATTATGCAAGATTGCTCGAAGTGGGTAAGAAGTCACCACTGAGATCTTGTGAGCTTGGAAATAATGGCAAAGCTTCCTGGAGACAATAAGAACTGCATAGAGCAGCTTATGCACCTCTAGTTATCGAGTCTTGGCGTCATGAAGTACTTCACTAATGAAGTACATTGGGCGCTGGATGGTCCGGACCCTCCCGGAGGGGCCCGGAGCTTCCTCTTCGTTGATCCGGATCCTCCTAGAGGGGTCTAGATTTTCTTCGGGGACTTCCGGGTCCTTGCTGGAAGAACCCGGAGCTTCTTCAGAAGCGACCTGGACCCTCCCGGAGGGGTCTTCTGAAGTAACTTCTTGTGGATTCAAGTCTGGGAGCTGGGATCCAGACTCGCTTTCAGGAACCTCCAGACCCTCCTGAAGGGGTCTGGACTCCTGAGTATGGGATGGTTCTGGTCTCTCCGCAACCAAGACCATACTGACGACTTCATCAGTGGCTGAAATGTAAAGCAGCAAAGGCTCACCAGGGTTCGGAGCTACCAGAATCGGTAGGGTGGTGAGGAGCTGTTTTAGCTCCTAGAACGCCTTTTCTGCTTCTTCAGGCCATTGGAATGGTCCGGACTTCCATAATAACTTGAAGAAGGGGAGTGCCCGTTCCACCAGTCTTGAAATGAACCGGCTGAGAGCTGCTAGACATCCAGTTAGCTTTTAGACATCTTTGATGCGGGCTGGTGGCCGCATGTCTTCAATAGCTTTGATCTTCGCCAGATTAGCTTCTATGCCCCGGTGACTGACCAGGAAACCAAGAAGTTTTCCGGAGCTAACCCCGAAGACACACTTGTCTGGATTTAGCTTTGTGCGGGTGACCCGCAGCTTGTCGAAGACAGCCTACAAGGTGTCAAGGAGTGACTCCTTGTTCTTGACCTTGACCACGATGTCGTCGACGTACACTTCCACTATGTCTCTAATGAGTTCTTCAAAGGTTTTGTACATAGCTCGTACAAAGGTTGAAGCTGCATTCTTGAGACCAAATGGCATGGTTGTATAACAGTACAATCCATCTACTGTGATGAAAGAGGTATGCTATTCATCTTCCCTAGACATTCTGATTTGATGATACCCAGAATATGCATCTAGGAAACACAGTAATTCACACCCGGAGGTGGAATCCACTATCTGATCTATTTTAGGTAATGGGAATGGATCTTTTGGACATGCCTTATTTAGTAGTCGATACACATCCGAAGCTTCCCGCCGGCCTTGGGCACAACGACTGGGTTCGCCAGCTATTTTGGATGGAAGACTTCTCGGATGAATCCAGCTTCGAGCAACTTCTTCACTTCTTGTCAAATGAAGTTCTGTTGCTCTACGGATTGCTTCCGAGGCTTCTGATGCACGGGTCGAGCATCGGGGTAGATCTTCAGATTGTGCTCAATCACTTCCCTGGGGATCCCAAGCATTTGTGACGGTTGCCAGGCGAACACGTCGACATTAGCCCGGAGGAAAGTGATGAGCGCGAGTTCCTATTTGTCGTTCAATCCCCCTGATATACGGGTGGTCTGAGCGGCATCAGAACTGATTTGGACGACTTTGACGGGAATGTCGGTGTCGCCGCTTGGCTGCACACGAGGTGCAGAAGTCGAGCCTCGTTGACGAATGCTCGGGGGTTTTGGAGCTTGCTCCTGCCTGGAGTCCTCCTCTTGCACCGTGGTAAGTGCCTGGAGTTCTTCCAGAGCAGTTACTCCGGCAATACGATCTCCGCGGATCCGGAGAACGCCTACTGGTGTTGGCATCTTTAACACCATGTAACCATAATGAGCAGCTGCCATGAATTTGTACAAGGCAGACCCACCCAAGATGGCATTGAAGGGTAAGTTGATCTGAGCAACGTCAAAGACCAACTTCTCGGTGCGATACTTCTCCCGGGTCCCGAAGGTAACGGGGAGGGTAATAGCTCCGAGTGGGGTAATGACTCCTGGACCTACTCCGGAGAAATGTCGAGAGGGGTGGAGATCCGAAGGTCGGAGCTGAAGCTTGGTAAAAGCTTCGAAACCTATGAGATTGAGCCCCGAACCTCCGTCTACCATGACATGGTGGAGCTGGATGTTATTGATGGTAGGAGATACCATCAAAGGTAGCTGACCTGCTCCAACCATGCTTCGAGGGCAGTCCGAAGCATCAAAAGTGATGGCTGTGTCCATCCACTTCCGATGAAGCTCCGCCCTGGCTGTAGGAGCGACGCATAGTCTTGATGACGCGGCGCGAGGTGATGTCCCATGATCCACCAAAAATGGTGTTCATGGTCTTCCGACGCTCATTGTCAGAGACGTTGGAATCGTCGTCGACGGAGGTGTAGACGGCCTTCAAGACCTTTTTGGGATCCTGAAAACCTAACTCCTCTTCAGCCGGAGCTTCGTCAACTTTTTGTTTTCCTTCCCTCTGTCGGAAAGGAGCTTCTTCTCGGCGCTTGTTGTAGCGTTCGGCAAGGTTTTGGACCTCCCGACAGTCTTCCAAACTGTGGCTATCCGTTTTGTGAATTGGACACCACATCTTGGGTTTGCCACCGTCTTCAGAAGACGGTCGAGGTCGCTTCTCGAGGCGTGGCCCCCGGCCACCCGGAGCTGTTGCAGCTGCAGTATTAGATGCACCGGACGACGGCTTCTTCTTGCTGTTGGTCTTTTTCTTCTTCTTGCCACTCTCGGAGGTAGCGGCTTCTCCTTTGGAGGATTTCTTGTGATCCTCTCGAGTTTGTTTGGAGTGCATTTCACGGCCTTCTGCAGCTCTGACACATTTGTCAGCCAAGCTAAAGAGTTCCGTGACACTGGTAATCTCCTTGATCGCCAGTTTCTCCAGCATCTTCTTATCCCGCACTCCCTGTCTAAATGCCACGATGACAGAGGCGCTAGAGATAGAAGAGATAGTGTTTCGTACCTGAGAGAATCTCTGGATGAATGATCGCAGGGATTCTCCTCCTTTTTGCACAACTGTCGGTGGTTTTGATCCGGCAGATCTCCCGACACTACTAAAGTGTTAGAGGAGTTTGAGGTTCGGTATGGGCGCGCGGAGATTCAAGAAGGTGAGATGTCGAGTGACACAAGGGATACCAAGATTTACGTGGTTCGGGCCGCCTGAGCGTAATACGCTACTCCACGTGGTGTGTTGATGTTGTATTAGATGTATGAGCTCAACGTGAGTTGAGAGTGTAGAGTGAGTGCCTCTCTCGAGAGTGTCCAGAGCCTGTGTCGAGAGTGTCCTATGTATCGTCGGCCTGTCCTTTTATAGTACAAGGGCATACCGTTACAAGTTAGCCTGACCCGACATGTGGTCCCGGCGGTTACTGATATTGATACACATTCAACACGTTTAATTGCCCTTAACGACCGAGTTATGGGCTTTGACAGCACCGTTACTGGTAATTAAGGTCGTCTGATCGTGTGTCACTAATATAGTATTGATGACACTTGATGGGGTCTTGAAGTCCTTGATTCCTCTTTGGAGATCCAGAGCCGTTGTGGAGTCTTCCGGAGGTTAGAGGCTGAAGATCCGACGGTTGGACACGTGGCAGCACCGGAGCTCACTGTGGGGAACAGATAGGTCCGGTGTTACCTGACACGTGTCAGTTCCGGAGCTTCCCTCGGTCTGGGGTTAGGTCCGGAGGTGCCATTTCGGTACATAACCCGGAGCTTCCCCCTTGTGGGCGGTAGCTCAGGTTTGATAGTACACGTGGCGACCCTAGGACTAACCATGTTGGAGAAGCGGGTCCGGTTATGTCTGATATGTGGGCATCCGAAGGTCTTCAAATCAAGTAGATGACTTTCCCTTGAGATCTTTGCAATCCCAAGAAGTATATAATACTCAGGGTACCGACAGACCCATCTATATTTTCTTATGTTTCAGAACATGCAAAGGTGGCAGTTGTAGAGAAACAATTGAAGGACAGAGATGAATTATTAAGGGAAATAAAGGAGAGACTACTTCAGGCACAAGACACGATGAAGCTTTCTGATGCGAATTTCTACAAATATTTCTGTAGCTTTCGATGCTGATTGTTACCAGCAGATCAGCTATGACCTTGGAATAATGACAGTCATTTCTATTTTATTCTATGTAGGTGGAAAGTTAGAGTTCTACTACAAAGACCATGAAATCCTGCTACCACTTCCAGGTAATAATGTAGTAGTATTTGCAACATTTTTTTTCTCAAACAGGTACCAGAGCTGCGTATCATTGCATTCAACAAGAAGAAGAGGAAGGGTAGAACCCCTTACAAACACACACCGACACACCACAAAAGAGTTCTACTGTTAGTATTTGAAACACTTTTCCCCCTTGTATTGTATATACAAACCCTTAAACAAATCAGTTCATGCATGCAGTGGGCTTTCACCAATACATTGTCAAAAACTTAAATGATGTGTCATCTGATAATTTGATGGAACGTGAAGTAGAGGAGTTTGATCCACCATCAGAGGTTTGCAAAAGAACAGACTTCTGTTAATCTCTTGCTTTCTTTACGAACAAATGGCTGCAAGTTTATCATTCTTTGCCTGTAGGTGCGTGCCAACATCGAAGGTCAAACAATTCCAGGTTGATGGCGACCCTCCCGCTCCCGCTCCCCACCACCCGCCCCTCACCCACCCACGGCCTCCCCACCGGCGTGCACTCTCCCGCCTTGCCGTCGGCATGGCTCCTCGTCTGACCCCCCCATCTACAGACGACCCGGCGCCTCCGCGGCGCCATGGACGGAGATGGCGACCGCCCGGTGGTTGACACCAGCAGCTGCTGCCTCGCAAAGGGGGAAATATCCCCACAAAAGGCGAACCGGTGCCTCTGTGACGCCATGGACGGAGACGGCGACCGCCCGGTGGTCGACACCAGCAATTGGAGCTTTGCCAAAGGGAAAATATTCCAACAAAAGGTGCTCCACATACTCTCCTCCTCGGTCCACCATCCCTCCTCTTCCATAGAAGGTGCATTCTTCCTCCTAGCCGTCTTCCGGTGCTTCACGTTCCGGCTTACGGAGGAGTCCGTTGGTTGGGCCCTCCACGCCGCCCTTGGCGGGACCCCGGGGGGCTTCCATGTCACCATGGCCCGGGACCGCCACTTTCGATTTGCGGTGGCATCACGCCATGTAGGAAAGTTGGTACGCTCCCTTACTAGGGTTACCACACCGCACTTTGACGTCTACTTCTTCCCTTGGTACGACGGTGGCCCAAACTGGATAAGAGACCTGCGGAACTGGCACCTCGAAGAAGAAAGGTCCTGGTCGACCGTCCCCATCAAGCGGAAGCAAGTCTCGTTTGCCAACCCTATCAAACAAACACGGCCTTCATTCCCGAACTTTGCCCCGCACAAGATGAATCCCCCCATTCTCAAACACCCACCGCGCCGACAATCCGTCAGAGTCGGCCGGATAGATTGCCCGATTAGGCCTACGGCCAACCATAACGCCATCCCGATCACCAAAGTCTTCCGCAACATCACCCATAAGCTCCACACTGCCCCTCTAGGGAGGACTCCTTCGCCGGCGTCGACCGCCCGTCGTACGGCGACTAGCCGCGCCGCGCCGTCCATCCTGGGAAAGGGCCCAAAATTTCAAATTCCTGTCCGGCATACGGCCCACCAATCAGCCACCTGGCCTCCAACCTTAGACCCGCAAGGAAGGGACCCATATGTCAGTCGCATTACTCGCACAGGCTCGAAACAAGACCAGCATACAGAAAGCTGCCGCAACTATTATCGCCCACAAAAGATCAACCCAAACCGACTGCCCTCCCTGCAAATCCACCACCCTGCATTTACTCCCAAAGTGGACTTTCGACACCCGGGCCACATTCAAACTGAGCCGCCGAAGGAATTAAATCCAATACTCGAGTGCCTGCCCACTAGCACCGATGGGACATGCTACGACTATAGGGGAAAACATACTAAACCCCACCGCACCAAAGACACCTACAACCTACGCAATCTAGTCCCTCACTGCTGCTGCAAGCGCTGCTTCAGTCTTAACCATCGCACCCATAATTGTCGCGCAACTGCACGATGCCTACGCTGCCTTCAAACTGGTCACAGAGCCGCCGTCTGCTCTTCCACCATCAGACATTGCCTTGCTTGGGTGCCCAAAATCGCACCAGGACCGAGGAGCTCCACTGCAAAATCCCGGGCATACCGCCGCGTGGAATCCCAAAAGACTTCCTGCCCCGCACGAACGGTTCGAATAAAGCCCCTGCAGCTCCACAAGGACGACCTTCCTGCTCCACCACACGTGTGCACAGGGGACCCAACCCAACACACACAAACCCCCCATCAGCCTCCACCATATATAGCTCCCACCAGGAACATCTCGCCTTCACTCACCACGCCCCAACAGAACACACTACAACTCACCACATCCCATACACCCTCGCCCTCCATGGCCAACTTTCCAGTCGACTCCGAAAGGTTCCTCCCCCATGGCCACCACTTCATCAACGAAGGCGGCGACGAGAGAATCCCACGCACCAACGTCCACTTCAGCACCACCGCTGTCCGAAGCCATGAGGGCTTCGTCATTGCGGAAGACCGAGAAGGCCTCATCCCCCACGACCAGTATAACTGGTTCCGAGTCCGCATTGCCCAAACCCTCGAAGAAGACTTTGGTCTGAGGGTCATCTCATCCTGCATCACCCCTCTGGGGATTGGCCTATTCAGGCTTGAATCCGGCTATCACCGAGACATAGTGCTCCGTGACGAGCCCTTCTTCGTGGAGAACCACCTCATCGCCTTTCTCCCGCCACGACCACGGCATTAACAGGCGCCAAGCCAACTACTCACACAACGGCTGGATCATGATTCTAGGGTTCCCCCTAGATTATCAAGACGTTCAACACATCGACGCCGCGGTGGCCACCTTCGGCTACCTCGTCTCTTGGCACAACGTGCCTGATCAGCACGGCTACGTGCTATGCCGGTGTCTCTACAATGGCGCCAACAACGTTCCCCGCAGCATCGTCATCCGACACTGCGATGCGAACGGCCAAGGCTTCTCTTGGTCTTGCCCGGTCGTAGTCCTCAATGGGGCTTTCATTCTCCCCAACATCCCCCCGGGAGAAGATGACATACCCCCAGGGGGGAACCCCCATCCCTTCCCCCAGCCACCACCAAACAACGACAACGTCGGCGGTTTCAACCTCCCCGTCCTCCCCCGAACCCTGACCCGGTTTGGGACGCGGCGGCGGCGGAGATGCAGCATAACCAGGAGAATCACGTTGCCTGGGGAGCCTGGCCTGCCCCGCCGCAGGACCTTCTTGACCCGAGCGCTGTCTCTAACCTTGATGGAGACGCAAGCTCAGCCTCCTCCAATGCCAACATCATCCAGCAGCACACCAACTACAACAACACCAATGGCCACCCGCTACAGTTCCTGCAGGGGGACCCCTCCATACAGCCGGACTGGCTGAGACCCTTCGATTCGGCATCCTTTCGCCGACTACTGGCTGCAGCCTTTCCAACAGCACAAAACCCCTGGTGGGGGCCCCACATCCAGGGACCTACTCCAGGATTGCCTGTCCAGGAACAAGCGGAATCCTCCGCCATGGGTGCGCGCAGAGGCCAAACGCCAACAGCAAGGTTCAGAACGCAGGCCCCTACCCAAGCCCCGCCGGTGACTTCTTCTCCGAGGCGCCCAACAAATTGCTTTGGGAGAGTCTATCGACGCCGTACCCGCTCCGAACCAAGTGGCCCAGCAGTAGAGGAGCCCGAACTCAGAAACCCTCAGCAGCAGCCCATCCAGCCCGCACAGGTACCTGCCGCCATCAACAACTCCTCCAACAATTCAGTATACATTCCCTCCAAAAAAACAGTGCGCAGACAGGCACCGGTTTCGCAGGACCAAGTGAGACGCAGCCCTCGTATCTCCGCAGCGCGGGAGGGGAGGCGTATGCCAACCAGACTCTCCAGGGAGATGATCGGCGCCTCGCATTCTGCCCCAGCGGCCACGCCACCAACAAATCCAAGGGGTAAAACAAAGCGCAAACTGTTCCTAGGCCCAACTAAATTTCCAACCGATCAAGACATTGCAAACGCTACTGCACCCATCCCTCACATTCCTCTTTCGGAACTGCAGGCACAAGCGCTACGCTGCGGCGTTCACGCGACGATGGTGATCGCCGCTTTTAGGACGCCAGAGGGATCAGCGGGCGAGACATCGACATTTGATCAATGAGTCCCCGCAGCTTTTGCATCCTGTGGCAATCGCCAGTTATTGCCACCTTCAAAAACCACTTAAACCACCTAGCTCATGTAGTAGTAAGTACAACCCCCCCGGCCAGGAGCCGTAAACATTGCAGCGCGGCTGCATTTTGTAATACCGTTAACCATATGCATTCCTACCCTTTCTACTTTGCGCCTGCACATGACTTGTCTCACCCTCAGATTACGTCTGAGGCAACGCCTAAGCCACTCATTACATCCCAATGCATAATACAACATCACAGATATGGTCGTTCCTAAACTAGAACATTCGGGGCCTTAACGACCCAACCAAACAACAAGCAGTTAGAGCCAAAATAGAAGAAACAAACTGCATCATCTACTGCCTCCAAGAGACTAAATTAGACTCAATACCCCGCTCAATAATCAAAAAATTAGCACCTAAGCGCTTTGATCAATACACCTTCACGCCCTCACAAGGAGCCTCGGGTGGAATCCTAGTGGGATGGAACGGCAGCCTCCTACAGGGGATTGTGGAACAAACAATGCCTTTCGCAATCACCATCAATTTCACATCAAACACAAATGGCAAACAATGGACGCTCTCTACAGTATACGGCCCGTGCACAGGCCAACCAAGACTAGACTTCATGAATTGGTTTACCTCCCTAAACATCACCGATGTTCAGGACTGGCTCATTATCGGGGATTTCAATCACTACCGATCAATAGATAACAGAAATAGACCAGGGGGGAACCATACGGACATGCAAACTTTCAATGCAGCCATAAACCAGCTAGGGCTTGTAGAAATCCCCCTTAAAGACAGGAAATACACCTGGAGCAACATGCAGGCCTCCCCACTGCTACAACAACTGGACTGGTGCTTCACCTCGCCTCACTGGACACTGTCTTTCCCTACCACACTACTGATACCTCTAGCCAAAACAACATCAGACCACATCCCCTGCATGGTACAACTGAGTACTGTTATCCCGAAGCCCCAACAATTCAGAATTGAGAACTACTGGTTCGACATACCAGGCTTCAGAGACCTAGTAACCAATATATGGAATGGGGCACCAACACAAGGGCTAGATGCTGCGAGATCCCTCTCAAAGAAATTCAAAATTCTCAGAGCTGCAATCAAAAGATGGAGCAAGGCTTTGGGCTCACTATCCAAGAAACTGAAAATATCAAACGAATCCATTCTCATCATAGACCATTTGGAAGAAAAGAGGCCCCTTAGCCACCTAGAATCCACTTTCAGAGCCCTCATCAAGCAACACACCCAATCCCTACTGAAACACCAACAAGAATATTGGAAACAGCGATACACGGAGAGGTGGACAAAACTGGGGGATGAACCAACTAAATTCTTCATCGCTGCAGCTACTACCAGATACAGAAGAAACTTGATCACAAGCCTCACAGATGCATCGGGAAGGACAGTTACGAACCACGCAGCCAAAGCCGCAATACTATGGGATGATTTCAAAACCAGAATAGGATGCACAAATGCTACAGCGTTATGGGAAGGACTGCAAAACATAATCACACCACATCCAAACCTCCAATCCTTCATACAGCCCATATCGACCGAGGAGATCGACAACATAGTTAAACATATGCCACCCGACAAAGCGCCGGGCCCAGACGGGTTCAACAACAGATTCTATAAAAAATTCTGGGACATCATCAAAAACGATATATACAACCTCTGCAACGCATTCTTCAACAACGGATGCAGCCTACAGCCTATCAACAGCTCCATTATCACACTCATCCCAAAGAAACCAACCCCGGAAACCTCGGCCGACTATAGACCAATTTCCCTACTTAACTCAAGCATCAAAATCATAAGCAAAATCATGGGAGAAAGGATACAGACCATCCTCAAAGATATCCTACACGTCAACCAATACGGCTTCATCAGAACGAGAACAATCCAAGACTGCATTGCATGGAACTATGAGTTTATACACCAATGCAAGAGATCAGGGAGGCCCTTAGTGATGCTGAAACTAGACTTTGAAAAAGCCTTTGACATAATGGAACATGATGCCATCCTAACGGCATTAACCAACAAAGGGTTCCCACAGCAATGGGTCAACTGGACAAGCAACATACTATCTACAAACACTTCAGCAATCTTACTCAATGGAGTACCAGGTAAATTCTTCCACTGCAAAAGGGGGGTCCGACAAGGATGCCCACTCTCGCCAGCTCTCTTCGCAATCGCAGCAGACCTACTCCAACACCTCACAAACCACGCCAAACAAAGAGGCTTACTGATACCCCCACTTCCACACCTATCCAATCACGACTTCCCGATAGTCCAGTATGCCGATGACACAATCATCACAACACAAGCGTCCCAGCAACAAATATTCTTCCTAAAAACCTTACTCTCAGCCTTCACAGCCGCAACAGGTCTCAAGATTAACCTAGAAAAAACATTCCTAATCCCAATCAACCTTACCCCAGATCAAGCAACCACCATGTCGGCCACCTTTGGGTGCCAACTAGGCACACTACCCTTCACCTACCTTGGAATACCTCTAGGAAACACAAAACCAAAGAGCACGGACTTCCTACCACTTACCACTAGAATTGAGCGTACACTCAACACCACATCCACTTACCTGTCCATGGCAGGAAGGTGCACAATTGTAGACTCCCTACTATCATCAATGCCAATATACACAATGTGCACTATCAAACTACATACCAAAACAATCCAACAAATAGACAAGTACAGAAAAACCTGCCTATGGAGAGGCTCGGACATCATGGCCAAGGGGAAACCCTTGGTGAAATGGGAAGACACCACAACACCAAAGAAAAAGGGCGGAATTGGACTCAAGAACCTACACCTCATGAATCAGGCCTTCATACAAAAATTCCTCTACAAACTCTACAACAAAAAGGACACGCCTTGGGTGCACCTCATCCTCGACTCTTATTGCGTAGATGGCACCCCACCCCATCAAATAACAAACAGGGGTTCCTTCTGGTTCAAGGACATCATGAGTCAGTGGGAAAGCTTCAAACAACAAACCAAGGTAAACATCGGTAAGGGAGACATCCATGTGGCACGACAAGTGGTATACAACGGAACTATTTTTGACTTTCCCCAACCTCTATACACATGCAAGACACCAAAATGTGTCCATAGCCCAATACATTACAACAACGGACATACATGCCAACTTCCACACCCCGATTTCGACACAGGCCCTACAGGAACTAAACCTTCTCACCAACATCATCCAAGGCTTACAAGACACCAATGACACATGGTCATACAAGAATAACATCACAGGCTTCTCATCCAGTTACATCTACAACAACAACTTCAGCTCTAACACAACACCGCCTCCACCATTGAACTGGATCTGGAAGACGAAGCTCACAAAGAAGCTCAAAATATTCTGCTGGCTCATGTTCTTGGACCGCCTGAACTCCAGAAATCTACTCAAAAGAAAGAACTTCAACATCGAAAATGACGACTACTCCTGTGTCCTATGCACAGCGGCTCTAGAGGAACTGACATATCACCTATTCTTCCAATGTGAATTCAGCACCGCATGCTGGGCAGCCATACAAATCAACTGGAACCACAGTGTACCATTCTTCACAATGATTCAAGAAGCAAAAAGAAACTGGACCGGTCCACCGTTCATGGAAATATTCATCACGGCAAGCTGGGAAATTTGGAAACAACGAAACGAATTCATCTTCAGATGCAACGCTCCATCACTCTCATCCTGGAAGCATAACTTCCATACAACTATGTCACTTCAATGTAATAGATTCCCAACCCCCATCAAAACTTGTACTCAGCTGTGGCTATCGGCCATAAACCAAATCATTCCCACCTCGGGAATATGATTTGGTTTATGCTGATATCCTCACCTGCCTGCATTGCAACCCTCGGATTGCAAACTATATATTAATATAACACAGTCGGGGCATCCCCTACTGTTTGCCTTCAAAAAAAAAACATCGAAGGTCAAATGCTGTCGATGCGAGGTCATGCAGAGAGATTTGGCATGCCTAACCCTCCGAAGCGGATTATATCAACGGGCGGGGCATCCTCCAATGGAAGCATCCTCAACTCAATTGCGCAAATCTTTGGTTGTCATGTTTTCACAGTTCAAAGACCTGGTATTGGGAGATTCTAAACTGGTGACAAAATCCTAAACTGAATATGCGTATTTACCAGATTCGGCTTCGTTGGGCGCGGCGCTGAGAGCTGCCCACGGGTGGCTGTGCAACGCAGAAGGAAGCTTCATTCCCATCTCGCGCTTGTACGAGGGCAACCTGGAGGAGACCTCCCTTGGTTCCAAGCTGGTCGTCCCGGCCGGAGACAGGGAAGAGGACTGTAACATCCATAATTCTTGTACAAAAATTTGCTCAAACCTTGATCATTGTAGCATGCATTTTTATGTGAATTTTTGGTGTTCAAACGAGTAGCAAACGGTTCAAATTGAATTTGAATTCAAATCAAAAGAAAGGAAATGGAAAAAAGAAAAAGAAAAGAATAAAACCCCTCTGTTGGGCCGATTCTTCCCCCTGGCCCATCTTCCCTTCCCTCTCCCGCCGGCCCAGCCGAACCTCCCCCTCTCTTCTCTCTCTGCCAGGCGGACCCCACCTGTCATCCCCAACCCCCGGTAACCGCCACCCCTCTTCCCTCCCGCGCCGTGCCGCGTCCACGTCGAAACCCCCCCCCACCAACTGCCTCGCCCACGCACGGATCACCCCCGGGAAAACCTCCCTCGCACGCGCCGACAACCCACGCGCCCCACCCCGCTATAAACTCCCCCTCTCCCCCTCTCTTTTCTCCTCCCCGCGCTCAACCCTAACCGCACGTCGCCAAGGTCCGTCGCACCTAATTCCAGCTAACCGACGGCCGCCCTGCCCTCCCCCACGCTCTGACCTCTTCACCGTGAACCCAGGAACTCGCCGGACAAGGTTGCGCAAGGAGATCGCCGGGAGTTCACCAAGTCCGACGAGGTCCGACGCCAACCGCCGCCCTCCCTCGTCGCCGACTCATCTCCGGCCGATTTCACGCCCCAACACTCCCCTAGGTGAGTTCCTCCACTCCTCCTCTCTCGATCCATGTACTCGGCACATAGTTTTAGCGTGGAAATCGCCGTTTGGGTGATCTCCGGCGAGGTCACCGCCGGCAACCGTCGGGCGCCGCCGCGCCGCGCGCGCGCGCCGATTAGGGGCGACGTGGCCCAATCTGGGCCATCGGTTGAACCCGTACGGTGGAGATTAGATCCCCGTAACGGTTCAGCATAATAAAATCCGGGCCGTTCGCTTCGGATCCAACGGCCCACATCCAAATCCCCTTTTTCCCGCCTCCGCGTTTACACGCAGGCCCCTGCAAACTTAGCTGCTACCCCCTGGACTTCTCCAGAATTGAAATCTAGCCCCCAGAAATCACAGACTAGCCCCTGGAACCCTAAAAATTGGTTTTAATCATTTAATTAAGCATTCTAACCCCTGTAATTTGGTAGAATAGTGTATTTAGGCCCTGTATAGTGTAGAAAACTATTTATTTAGCCCCTGGACTTTTATTTAATTACTGAATAGGGTTTTAATTGTATTTAAGGTGTAGAAAATAGATAAAAATGGTGATTAAGTGTAGGAATGCTATGAAAAATGATTATAAATTATTTTATGCTGTGATAATTGTAGTGTTCAGATAAAATATATTTGGTCCCTGGAATAATTATTATAAAGGTTTTAAAATACATTTTTGCTATAGAAAATTCAATAAAAATGGTTTTAGGCTACAATAAAATCCCAAAATTCTAGGAAAAATATAAAATGCATACTTTGGCCATGTTAAGTGATAAATACCTCGTAGGGACGCATTAGTGTAGGATTTTGTGCTTATGTGTATGTGTGAATGTATTGTTTTGCGTGCCTTTACTTATTTAGCTTTATTCTATTCTTGCCATTGCTTGGGCATATATCTAGAGTCGTTCTACGACCCTAACCTCAACTTCCAAGACCAAGACTTCGTCAATTCTCAAGTCTCCAACGAAGGCAAGTGCCCTTGACCATCTTGTACCTATTTTAGGGACTTAGATAGTTGCATGCTAAATAAATTGATGTCCTACTTCATGTTTACATGCCCTGTTCCATATAATTCCTTGTTACCTGAAATGGGGTGGGAAGTAGATAGGCTTTATTTATGCTTAGCCATGCTTAGATGTTGGGATTGGGATACCATACAAATGTTCTATGCTCAACTTTATTGTTACTTTAATTTGGTGATGAATATACATAATGATAGTGGATAGGAATCTGGTGGTTGGTTAGTTTTGGTATGGTGCATTTCGCACGAGACCCGGGATTGGGGTTTGTTTACCACCGGATTCTAAGGACCGGTTTATGGAGGAAGCCACTAAGCTTTATAGTACCACCACGAGACTGAGATGGGGCAGCATGGTCAATTAATTAGGTTTCTCCCGATGAAATGCTAGTGGTTGGATGGTGCGGGGAATGAAGCGGGTGATCTGCTCTGGGATCCGCAAGGCTCAAGAGGGGGCTCTGGGGCGGAGGGTTACCCCGAGAATCTCCAGTGGTGGAAACCTTAGAGGACTAGCACTAGTCGGGAGTGCCTTTGTAAAGACCATGTAGTGATCTCCGGGCCACACACCTACGGAAGTGTGTAATGTGACCGACGGGTCACGGGCATCAGGGAGGTTTACTTAGTCCACCTGGCAACAGGGGATGGAATCACTGCTTGTGGGGAAAGGGTACACTCTCTGCAGAGATTTGGTAAAACTGTCATGACAGCCGTGCTCACGGATAAGAGCGGCTTGGGGCCAGTTCATAATTAGTCTATGGTGGGGAAATGATGGTTCGTTATGGTTCAAGTACTTTCATTATCATTAATCATGTGTTGATTATTTATTGAATTATGATATTGATAATTGGAAGCTAAGGATAAGTTCTAAGCATAGTGCTAAGCCATATTTGGCCTTTCCTTGCTCTAGCCAATCATGTCATTTCTCTTCCCGCACTTGCTGAGTACTCTATGTACTCAAGCGCTTAATTCTCCTTTAGAGTATGAAGAAGAAGAAGCGGCACCGGAGGACTTTTACCTCAACCCGGAGGACTTGGTCTAGGCTGGCGACCTCACGCGCAACGGCTGCCTGTGGAGATGAAGCCCGCTTATCTATCTTGCTTTCTGTAGTGTTGAACTGTTTAGTGTTGTAAATATTTGTGGAGTGTATTTGTAGACCTTCGGGTCGTTCTGTAAGACTATTTATGTATTCCGAACATGGCAATGTAATGGTATTTCACTTTCGTCAACGCATGTACGATTCAACTGATCCTGGCGTACATGTGGTTAGCGTCTGTTCATCTTTACGATGACCGGGCGTGACAAAGTGGTATCAGAGCCGTGTTGCCCGTAGGACGCAAGCCTAGTTAGAAATGGCCGAAAATTAAGGACTATACTATTTTCATATGAAATAGTATTTCCAAAACTTTGTGCTCTCCATCTCAACCCTTGTGCTTCTTACCTTGCTTTGCTTATTGTTTTTATTCTAACTTGATTTATTAATTATTAATCTCACTCTCTTCTTTTCAAATGTTTGTAGATGGCGCGGACTAAGCAGACGGCCCGTAAGTCGACTGGAGGTCGTGTCCCTCAACACGCCTTAGCCAGTCGCTCCGCACCTTACACACCCCGGAGGGAGACGACACTGCTCTCCAACGGGAGTGCTGCTTCGAGGATGCGCGTCCGTCTTCGTTCTCTTCTTCGAGCTGCGGGGTACCGTGAGTACCGTGTCCGCTTAGTCTACCACACCACTAGGGTCTTTGCACCCTATACTGGTGAGCTGGAGTGGACTTCTCAGCTGGCCGTCTACTACGACTCGGAGTTGCTGCACTCGCACTTCTCTCCGGCCTGGAGGAGCTCCCAGCGTGCAGCTGAGGAGGACGCCACGTGGGAGGCGACCACCTACTGGAGCCACGCCCACAGGTTCCTTCTTGGATGCACGGAGCACGCGTACACCCCTCAGCGCCCTAGTGGCACAACCGCCTTCACTGGACGTGACGTCGAGGGACGCTTGACTCACCCCCAGTGCGAGAGGCTGGTGGACGACGTTGTGGAGTTGTCTTCGCGACTCCAGCGTTGTCAGCAGGAGCTGCAGGACAGCAGGGACCTGGTCGACCGCTACGAGCGACTTCGACGACGC
This sequence comes from Tuctoria greenei, assembly GCA_036927565.1. Taxonomy (NCBI): domain Eukaryota; kingdom Viridiplantae; phylum Streptophyta; class Magnoliopsida; order Poales; family Poaceae; genus Tuctoria; species Tuctoria greenei. Next base: position 1,521,397 of record JAYESD010000012.1, on the reverse strand, counting down.
TACACGAGGATCACTGGAGTTGATCCTAACTCTCCGCAGTACGCTTCGGACGTGGAGCCTTGGGACCCGAACTCTCCGGATCGCCGCATGAACTCCCCCGAGAACTCAAGAGAAGACTCAAAAGAAGAAGACCCGGAGATGGAGGTTGAGGAGGACTCTGACGAGTAGGAGTGGACCCGTTTCCCTGCTGGACGACTCAGGACAGTTATCCTTAGTTTGTAGGAGCGTGTAGCTACGCCCTCCCCAGTCTTGAGTTGTGTTGTTTATGTTGTTATGCTAGTAGTTTGCTTTATGTTGTGTGTGTTGGTTGCGACATGAGTTGTGGAATGCTTCGGCATCCTGTCCACATCCATGTCTTTAGTCTTGTTTATGTGTCGTGTGAGTGGTGGAATGCTTAGGCATCTTGTCCACCTCCACACTAGTTGATTATTGAACTTGCTTTATGTCTATTACCCTTGATGCATATAGTGGGGACCGTGTTACCCTAGTGTATCCTTTCTTATCTCATCTATTATTCTAAGACCTCAATGAACTTCTCTATCACAGATGGCTGGACGAGGTAGAGGTAGAGGACGTGGTCGTGGTAACCCACCTCTGGATGAAGGACTTGGAGGTGTCCCTGGATGGAATGCAAGGGGTGCTCGAGGAGCCCCAGCCTCTCAACAAATGCAACAGATGATGGCTCTTCAGACCCAGTTGCTTAACAACCTCACCCAAATTGTCACCAACCTGCAGCAAGCCCCACCCCCACCACCACCAAACTACAACCTTCCGCCACCACCACCTTTTCCACCTAGGTCCTTCCTTAGGGACTTCCTGAACACCCATCCACCCACTTTTGCCACCGTTACCGAACCCATGGACGCCGATGACTGGCTCCGTACCATTGATAGCAAGCTGAGGCTCATCCACTGTGAAGGGAGGGAGAAAGTGCTACTAGCCTCCCATCAACTCCAAGGACCAGCAGCTGACTGGTGGGCCGCCTTCACTGAAGCTCACCGGGACCCGGAAAATATTACATGGGAAGAATTCCGAACCAACTTCCGCAATCACTTCGTACCTGAAGGAGAGATACAAGCCAGGCGTGAAGAATTCCTGATGCTAAAGCAAGGCCGTATGACTGTGAGGGCCTATCTGAATGCCTTCACCCAGCTATCCCGCTATGCCCCAACAGACGTGGATACTGACGCCAAGAAGCAATTCCGCTTCAAGAATGGGCTGGACAAAGAGTTAAAGTTCGCCATGTCTTCCAGCGACTACGGCGACTTCCAGAAGTTAGTTGACAAAGCTTTTGAAGTGGAGAGGACTAAGAAGGAACTCGAGGATGATGAAAGAAAGAGGAAGTTGACTATAGCAGCACATGCCTCTAGCAGCAATGTACGCCCCCGCCTCAACCCTCCACCTACAACTCACATGACTCGTCCCATGAACTACTCGGGACAGAGGTTTCCCAACTCCAGCTACAGGCCACCCACTCCCTACAACCAGCAGATGCGCCAGCAGCAGCAACAGCAGCAGCAGCAGCCACCACGCCAGCCAATGCAACCCCCACGCCAGCAGATGCAGCCACCCCGCCCTTCAGCCCCCGCTAACCGTCCAAGCGGCCAACCCCCAAGAAACCAGTCAGGAGGCAACAAGGGCCCAAATAATGCTGCGGGAGTACAATGCTACAAGTGCGGAGAATGGGGACACTATGCCAGCAGTTGTCCAAAGAAGCAGCAAAACCCAACTGGCCGTGTCAACCATGTGACTCTGGAGCAAGCACAGGAAGCACCTAATGTGGTGATCGGTACGTTCTCTGTCAACTCCCACCCCGCCACCATATTGTTTGATTCGGGTGCTACACATTCATTCATATCCAAGGATTTCATAAAGAAGCATGACATGGTAGTTACATTCTTGAATGGGCCATTATTGATAAACTCTCCTGGAGGAGAGATGGTGGCAAGGCATCTATGCCGAAAAGTGAGTATAAACATAAGGGGGGTAGTCTTTTGGGCCAACCTAATAGTGTTGGACTCACAAGGATTAGATATCATCCTGGGAATGGACTGGTTGACAAAGAATCAAGGAGTAATTCATTGTGCAACTAGAACAGTCTGCTTAACACACCCGGATGGCACCGCAGTGGAATTCAAGCCAGATCAGACACAAGAAGCAATAGTACAACTCAATCACCTTGAGAGTACCAAAGACATCAGGGTTGTGAAAGAATTTCCGGATGTATTCCCAGATGACTTGCCAGGTATGCCCCCTGATCGAGAGATTGAATTTATCATTGAACTAGTACCTGGAACGGCCCCAATATATAAGAGGCCATATAGAATGGATGCTAAACAACTAGCTGAACTAAAGGATCATATTGAGGAATTATTGGCAAAAGGATATATTCGTCCTAGCTCATCGCCTTGGGGAGCACCAGTTATATTCGTACCTAAGAAGGATGGAACTCAAAGGTTGTGTGTGGACTACCGTGCTCTAAATGAGGTAACAATCAAGAACAAATACCCACTACCAAGGATTGAAGATTTATTTGATCAGTTAAGGGGAGCATGTGTGTTTTCCAAGATTGATCTTCGTTCGGGCTACCATCAACTGAAGATTAGACCGTCGGATATTCCCAAAACGGCATTCGTCTCTCGGTATGGATTATATGAATATACCGTTATGTCGTTCGGATTGACCAATGCTCCGGTGTATTTTATGTATCTTATGAACAAGGTTTTCATGGAGTACTTGGACAAGTTCGTAGTGGTATTCATCGATGACATACTTATCTACTCCAAGACGGAAGAAGAGCATGAGGAGCACCTCAGGATGGCCCTACAAAAGCTTCGCCAACATCAACTGTATGCCAAACTTAGCAAGTGTGAGTTTTGGCTAAAGGAGGTATCATTTTTGGGACATGTCATATCTGAAGGAGGTATAGCAGTGGATCCAGGCAAAGTGGCCGATGTCCTTAAGTGGGAAACACCTGAGAGTGTACATGATATAAGAAGATTCTTAGGTATGGCTGGTTATTACCGTCGATTCATTGAGGGATTTTCAAAGATCTCTCGACCACTAACCAAGTTGCTTGAGAAAGGAGTTGCTTTCAAGTGGACCCCCGAGTGTGAGGTAAGCTTCGCCGAATTGAAGAAGAGGTTAACCAGTGCACCGGTATTGGTGATGCCCGATATGCAAAAGGAGTTTGTGGTCTATTGTGACGCATCTGGTCATGGTTTAGGATGTGTCTTAATGCAAGGAGGACATGTTGTGGCTTACGCTTCAAGACAGCTTCGGAAGCATGAGAGGAACTATCCAACACATGACTTAGAATTGGCAGCTGTTGTTCATGCTTTGAAGATATGGAGACACTACTTGATGGGAAAAAGGACGGAGATATATACAGATCACAAGAGCTTGAAGTATATATTTACACAGCCGGATCTTAACCTCAGGCAACGTCGTTGGTTGGAATTAATCAATGATTTTGATGTGGGAATCAACTATCATCCGGGCAAGGCTAATGTGGTCGCTGATGCTCTAAGCAGGAAGGGACAAAGCAATAACTTGTCAGTCCAAGCTCTTCAACCCCAGCTATGTGAAGAGTTTGCCAGGTTAAATCTATGTCTAGTGTCTAGCACGGAAGCAGTTGCTATGGAAGTGGACTCAACCCTCGAGCGTGATATACGAGAAGGGCAGAAGAATGATGAGAAGATCAAGGAGATCAAACAGTTGATGAAGAAAGGGAAAGCTCCGAACTTTAGAGAGGATGAACAAGGAACCTTATGGCTTGGAAAGAGGATTTGTGTCCCAGATATCAAGGAGATTAAAGAGTTGATATTAAGAGAAGCTCATGACTCATCATACTCCATTCATCCCGGAAGCACAAAGATGTATCAAGACCTTAAAGATCGATATTGGTGGCATGGAATGAAACGGGATGTAGCCGAATATGTGGCCATATGTGATACATGTCAATTGATTAAGGCGGAACATCAAAGACCAGCAGGATTATTGCAACCAATCAAAGTGCCATAATGGAAGTGGGAAGAAATTAGTATGGACTTCATTGTGGGACTACCAAGAACACAGTCTGGATATGATTCTATATGGGTTATTGTGGACCGTCTAACTAAAGTGGCTCACTTTATTCCTGTGAAAGAGACCTACAACGGCCCCAAGTTGGCGGAACTGTACATCTCCAGGATTGTATGCTTACATGGAGTTCCTAAGAAGATCATCTCAGACAGAGGCACTCAATTCACCTCAAGATTCTGGCAGAAGTTGCATGAATCAATGGATACCCGTCTAAATTTCAGTTCGGCGTATCATCCTCAAACCGATGGCCAGACAGAACGCACCAACCAGATATTAGAAGATATGTTGAGAGCGTGTGCTTTAAAGAATAGCAAGAGTTGGGACAAGAATCTGCCATATGCCGAATTCTCTTACAACAACAGTTATCAAGCCAGTTTGAAGATGTCTCCTTTTGAAGCATTGTATGGGCGAAAATGTAGGACACCGTTGTTTTGGAATCAAACTGGGGAAAGTCAAGTCTTTGGGCCTGACGTATTACAAGAGGCTGAAAGACAAGTACAAGAAATTCGGAAGAATCTAAAGGCAGCTCAAACAAGACAGAAGAGTTATGCGGATACAAGAAGACGCGATCTCACATTTGAAGTTGGTGACTATGTATACTTGAAGGTGTCACCTATGAGAGGATTGAGAAGGTTCAAAGTAAGAGGCAAGCTGTCACCCCGATACATTGGTCCGTTCAAGATACTCGAAAGACGAGGTGAAGTGGCATATCAGCTTGAGCTTCCGCCACACCTGGCCGATGTGCACAATGTGTTCCATGTGTCGCAGCTTAAGAAGTGCTTAAGAGTGCCTGAAGAGCAATTGCCCATGGAAGCCGTGGATGTACAGGAAGACTTGTCTTATGTAGAGCAGCATGTCAAAATACTTGAGACACTAGAAAAAGTCACGAGGAACAAAGTCATTCGCATGTGTAAAGTGCAATGGAAGCATCACTCTGAGGCAGAAGCAACATGGGAAAGAGAAGAAGCTCTCAAAGCGGATTTTCCTCATCTATTCTCTTAGAACGTCCGAATCTCGAGGGCGAGATTCCTTTTAAGGGGGGTAGAGTTGTAACATCCATAATTCTTGTACAAAAATTTGCTCAAACCTTGATCATTGTAGCATGCATTTTTATGTGAATTTTTGGTGTTCAAACGAGTAGCAAACGGTTCAAATTGAATTTGAATTCAAATCAAAAGAAAGGAAATGGAAAAAAGAAAAAGAAAAGAATAAAACCCCTCTGTTGGGCCGATTCTTCCCCCTGGCCCATCTTCCCTTCCCTCTCCCGCCGGCCCAGCCGAACCTCCCCCTCTCTTCTCTCTCTGCCAGGCGGACCCCACCTGTCATCCCCAACCCCCGGTAACCGCCACCCCTCTTCCCTCCCGCGCCGTGCCGCGTCCACGTCGAAACCCCCCCCCCCCCCACCAACTGCCTCGCCCACGCACGGATCACCCCCGGGAAAACCTCCCTCGCACGCGCCGACAACCCACGCGCCCCACCCCGCTATAAACTCCCCCTCTCCCCCTCTCTTTTCTCCTCCCCGCGCTCAACCCTAACCGCACGTCGCCAAGGTCCGTCGCACCTAATTCCGGCTAACCGACGGCCGCCCTGCCCTCCCCCACGCTCTGACCTCTTCACCGTGAACCCAGGAACTCGCCGGACAAGGTTGCGCAAGGAGATCGCCGGGAGTTCACCAAGTCCGACGAGGTCCGACGCCAACCGCCGCCCTCCCTCGTCGCCGACTCATCTCCGGCCGATTTCACGCCCCAACACTCCCCTAGGTGAGTTCCTCCACTCCTCCTCTCTCGATCCATGTACTCGACACATAGTTTTAGCGTGGAAATCGCCGTTTGGGTGATCTCCGGCGAGGTCACCGCCGGCAACCGTCGGGCGCCACCGCGCCGCGCGCGCGCGCCGATTAGGGGCGACGTGGCCCAATCTGGGCCATCGGTTGAACCCGTACGGTGGAGATTAGATCCCCGTAACGGTTCGGCATAATAAAATCCGGGCCGTTCGCTTCGGATCCAACGGCCCACATCCAAATCCCCTTTTTCCCGCCTCCGCGTTTACACCCAGGCCCCTGCAAACTTAGCTGCTACCCCCTGGACTTCTCCAGAATTGAAATCTAGCCCCCAGAAATCACAGACTAGCCCCTGGAACCCTAAAAATTGGTTTTAATCATTTAATTAAGCATTCTAACCCCTGTAATTTGGTAGAATAGTGTATTTAGGCCCTGTATAGTGTAGAAAACTATTTATTTAGCCCCTGGACTTTTATTTAATTACTGAATAGGGTTTTAATTGTATTTAAGGTGTAGAAAATAGATAAAAATGGTGATTAAGTGTAGGAATGCTATGAAAAATGATTATAAATTATTTTATGCTGTGAATTAATTGTAGTGTTCAGATAAAATATATTTGGTCCCTGGAATAATTATTATAAAGGTTTTAAAATACATTTTTGCTATAGAAAATTCAATAAAAATGGTTTTAGGCTACAATAAAATCCCAAAATTCTAGGAAAAATATAAAATGCATACTTTGGCCATGTTAAGTGATAAATACCTCGTAGGGACGCATTAGTGTAGGATTTTGTGCTTATGTGTATGTGTGAATGTATTGTTTTGCGTGCCTTTACTTATTTAGCTTTATTCTATTCTTGCCATTGCTTGGGCATATATCTAGAGTCGTTCTACGACCCTAACCTCAACTTCCAAGACCAAGACTTCGTCAATTCTCAAGTCTCCAACGAAGGCAAGTGCCCTTGACCATCTTGTACCTATTTTAGGGACTTAGATAGTTGCATGCTAAATAAATTGATGTCCTACTTCATGTTTACATGCCCTGTTCCATATAATTCCTTGTTACCTGAAATGGGGTGGGAAGTAGATAGGCTTTATTTATGCTTAGCCATGCTTAGATGTTGGGATTGGGATACCATACAAATGTTCTATGCTCAACTTTATTGTTACTTTAATTTGGTGATGAATATACATAATGATAGTGGATAGGAATCTGGTGGTTGGTTAGTTTTGGTATGGTGCATTTCGCACGAGACCCGGGATTGGGGTTTGTTTACCACCGGATTCTAAGGACCGGTTTATGGAGGAAGCCACTAAGCTTTATAGTACCACCACGAGACTGAGATGGGGCAGCATGGTCAATTAATTAGGTTTCTCCCGATGAAATGCTAGTGGTTGGATGGTGCGGGGAATGAAGCGGGTGATCTGCTCTGGGATCCGCAAGGCTCAAGAGGGGGCTCTGGGGCGGAGGGTTACTCCGAGAATCTCCAGTGGTGGAAACCTTAGAGGACTAGCACTAGTCGGGAGTGCCTTTGTAAAGACCATGTAGTGATCTCCGGGCCACACACCTACGGAAGTGTGTAATGTGACCGACGGGTCACGGGCATCAGGGAGGTTTACTTAGTCCACCTGGCAACAGGGGATGGAATCACTGCTTGTGGGGAAAGGGTACACTCTCTGCAGAGATTTGGTAAAACTGTCATGACAGCCGTGCTCACGGATAAGAGCGGCTTGGGGCCAGTTCATAATTAGTCTATGGTGGGGAAATGATGGTTCGTTATGGTTCAAGTACTTTCATTATCATTAATCATGTGTTGATTATTTATTAAATTATGATATTGATAATTGGAAGCTAAGGATAGGTTCTAAGCATAGTGCTAAGCTATATTTGGCCTTTCCTTGCTCTAGCCAATCATGTCATTTCTCTTCCCGCACTTGCTGAGTACTCTATGTACTCAAGCGCTTAATTCTCCTTTAGAGTATGAAGAAGAAGAAGCGGCACCGGAGGACTTTTACCTCAACCCGGAGGACTTGGTCTAGGCTGGCGACCTCACGCGCAACGGCTGCCTGTGGAGATGAAGCCCGCTTATCTATCTTGCTTTCTGTAGTGTTGAACTGTTTAGTGTTGTAAATATTTGTGGAGTGTATTTGTAGACCTTCGGGTCGTTCTGTAAGACTATTTATGTATTCCGAACATGGCAATGTAATGGTATTTCACTTTCGTCAACGCATGTACGATTCAACTGATCCTGGCGTACATGTGGTTAGCGTCTGTTCATCTTTACGATGACCGGGCGTGACAAAGTGGTATCAGAGCCGTGTTGCCCGTAGGACGCAAGCCTAGTTAGAAATGGCCGAAAATTAAGGACTATACTATTTTCATATGAAATAGTATTTCCAAAACTTTGTGCTCTCCATCTCAACCCTTGTGCTTCTTACCTTGCTTTGCTTATTGTTTTTATTCTAACTTGATTTATTAATTATTAATCTCACTCTCTTCTTTTCAAATGTTTGTAGATGGCGCGGACTAAGCAGACGGCCCGTAAGTCGACTGGAGGTCGTGTCCCTCAACACGCCTTAGCCAGTCGCTCCGCACCTTACACACCCCGGAGGGAGACGACACTGCTCTCCAACTGGAGTGCTGCTTCGAGGATGCGCGTCCGTCTTCGTTCTCTTCTTCGAGCTGCGGGGTACCGTGAGTACCGTGTCCGCTTAGTCTACCACACCACTAGGGTCTTTGCACCCTATACTGGTGAGCTGGAGTGGACTTCTCAGCTGGCCGTCTACTATGACTCGGAGTTGCTGCACTCGCACTTCTCTCCGGCCTGGAGGAGCTCCCAGCGTGCAGCTGAGGAGGACGCCACGTGGGAGGCGACCACCTACTGGAGCCACGCCCACAGGTTCCTTCTTGGGTGCACGGAGCACGCGTACACCCCTCAGCGCCCTAGTGGCACAGCCGCCTTCACTGGACGTGACGTCGAGGGACGCTTGACTCACCCCCAGTGCGAGAGGCTGGTGGACGACGTTGTGGAGTTGTCTTCGCGACTCCAGCGTTGTCAGCAGGAGCTGCAGGACAGCAGGGACCTGGTCGACCGCTACGAGCGACTTCGACGACGCTACACGAGGATCACTGGAGTTGATCCTAACTCTCCGCAGTACGCTTCGGACGTGGAGCCTTGGGACCCGAACTCTCTGGATCGCCGCATGAACTCCCCCGAGAACTCAAGAGAAGACTCAGAAGAAGAAGACCCGGAGATGGAGGTTGAGGAGGACTCTGACGAGTAGGAGTGGACCCGTTTCCCTGCTGGACGACTCAGGACAGTTATCCTTAGTTTGTAGGAGCGTGTAGCTACGCCCTCCCCAGTCTTGAGTTGTGTTGTTTATGTTGTTATGCTAGTAGTTTGCTTTATGTTGTGTGTGTTGGTTGCGACATGAGTTGTGGAATGCTTCGGCATCCTGTCCACATCCATGTCTTTAGTCTTGTTTATGTGTCGTGTGAGTGGTGGAATGCTTAGGCATCTTGTCCACCTCCACACTAGTTGATTATTGAACTTGCTTTATGTCTATTACCCTTGATGCATATAGTGGGGACCGTGTTACCCTATTGTATCCTTTCTTATCTCATCTATTATTCTAAGACCTCAATGAACTTCTCTATCACAGATGGCTGGACGAGGTAGAGGTAGAGGACGTGGTCGTGGTAACCCACCTCTGGATGAAGGACTTGGAGGTGTCCCTGGATGGAATGCAAGGGGTGCTCGAGGAGCCCCAGCCTCTCAACAAATGCAACAGATGATGGCTCTTCAGACCCAGTTGCTTAACAACCTCACCCAAATTGTCACCAACCTGCAGCAAGCCCCACCCCCACCACCACCAAACTACAACCTTCCGCCACCACCACCTTTTCCACCTAGGTCCTTCCTTAGGGACTTCCTGAACACCCATCCACCCACTTTTGCCACCGTTACCGAACCCATGGACGCCGATGACTGGCTCCGTACCATTGATAGCAAGCTGAGGCTCATCCACTGTGAAGGGAGGGAGAAAGTGCTACTAGCCTCCCATCAACTCCAAGGACCAGCAGCTGACTGGTGGGCCGCCTTCACTGAAGCTCACCGGGACCCGGAAAATATTACATGGGAAGAATTCCGAACCAACTTCCGCAATCACTTCGTACCTGAAGGAGAGATACAAGCCAGGCGTGAAGAATTCCTGATGCTAAAGCAAGGCCGTATGACTGTGAGGGCCTATCTGAATGCCTTCACCCAGCTATCCCGCTATGCCCCAACAGACGTGGATACTGACGCCAAGAAGCAATTCCGCTTCAAGAATGGGCTGGACAAAGAGTTAAAGTTCGCCATGTCTTCCAGCGACTACGGCGACTTCCAGAAGTTAGTTGACAAAGCTTTTGAAGTGGAGAGGACTAAGAAGGAAATCGAGGATGATGAAAGAAAGAGGAAGTTGACTATAGCAGCACATGCCTCTAGCAGCAATGTACGCCCCCGCCTCAACCCTCCACCTACAACTCACATGACTCGTCCCATGAACTACTCGGGACAGAGGTTTCCCAACTCCAGCTACAGGCCACCCACTCCCTACAACCAGCAGATGCGCCAGCAGCAGCAGCAGCAGCAGCAGCAGCAGCCACCACGCCAGCCAATGCAACCCCCACGCCAGCAGATGCAGCCACCCCGCCCTTCAGCCCCCGCTAACCGTCCAAGCGGCCAACCCCCAAGAAACCAGTCAGGAGGCAACAAGGGCCCAAATAATGCTGCGGGAGTACAATGCTACAAGTGCGGAGAATGGGGACACTATGCCAGCAGTTGTCCAAAGAAGCAGCAAAACCCAACTGGCCGTGTCAACCATGTGACTCTGGAGCAAGCACAGGAAGCACCTGATGTGGTGATCGGTACGTTCTCTGTCAACTCCCACCCCGCCACCATATTGTTTGATTCGGGTGCTACACATTCATTCATATCCAAGGATTTCATAAAGAAGCATGACATGGTAGTTACATTCTTGAATGGGCCATTATTGATAAACTCTCCTGGAGGAGAGATGGTGGCAAGGCATCTATGCCGAAAAGTGAGTATAAACATAAGGGGGGTAGTCTTTTGGGCCAACCTAATAGTGTTGGACTCACAAGGATTAGATATCATCCTGGGAATGGACTGGTTGACAAAGAATCAAGGAGTAATTCATTGTGCAACTAGAACAGTCTGCTTAACACACCCGGATGGCACCGCAGTGGAATTCAAGCCAGATCAGACACAAGAAGCAATAGTACAACTCAATCACCTTGAGAGTACCAAAGACATCAGGGTTGTGAAAGAATTTCCGGATGTATTCCCAGATGACTTGTCAGGTATGCCCCCTGATCGAGAGATTGAATTTATCATTGAACTAGTACCTGGAACGGCCCCAATATATAAGAGGCCATATAGAATGGATGCTAAACAACTAGCTGAACTAAAGGATCATATTGAGGAATTATTGGCAAAAGGATATATTCGTCCTAGCTCATCACCTTGGGGAGCACCAGTTATATTCGTACCTAAGAAGGATGGAACTCAAAGGTTGTGTGTGGACTACCGTGCTCTAAATGAGGTAACAATCAAGAACAAATACCCACTACCAAGGATTGAAGATTTATTTGATCAGTTAAGGGGAGCATGTGTGTTTTCCAAGATTGATCTTCGTTCGGGCTACCATCAACTGAAGATTAGACCGTCGGATATTCCCAAAACGGCATTCGTCTCTCGGTATGGATTATATGAATATACCGTTATGTCGTTCGGATTGACCAATGCTCCGGTGTATTTTATGTATCTTATGAACAAGGTTTTCATGGAGTACTTGGACAAGTTCGTAGTGGTATTCATCGATGACATACTTATCTACTCCAAGACGGAAGAAGAGCATGAGGAGCACCTCAGGATGGCCCTACAAAAGCTTCGCCAACATCAACTGTATGCCAAACTTAGCAAGTGTGAGTTTTGGCTAAAGGAGGTATCATTTTTGGGACATGTCATATCTGAAGGAGGTATAGCAGTGGATCCAGGCAAAGTGGCCGATGTCCTTAAGTGGGAAACACCTGAGAGTGTACATGATATAAGAAGATTCTTAGGTATGGTTGGTTATTACCGTCGATTCATTGAGGGATTTTCAAAGATCTCTCGACCACTAACCAAGTTGCTTGAGAAAGGAGTTGCTTTCAAGTGGACCCCCGAGTGTGAGGTAAGCTTCGCCGAATTGAAGAAGAGGTTAACCAGTGCACCGGTATTGGTGATGCCCGATATGCAAAAGGAGTTTGTGGTCTATTGTGACGCATCTGGTCATGGTTTAGGATGTGTCTTAATGCAAGGAGGACATGTTGTGGCTTACGCTTCAAGACAGCTTCGGAAGCATGAGAGGAACTATCCAACACATGACTTAGAATTGGCAGCTGTTGTTCATGCTTTGAAGATATGGAGACACTACTTGATGGGAAAAAGGACGGAGATATATACAGATCACAAGAGCTTGAAGTATATATTTACACAGCCGGATCTTAACCTCAGGCAACGTCGTTGGTTGGAATTAATCAATGATTTTGATGTGGGAATCAACTATCATCCGGGCAAGGCTAATGTGGTCGCTGATGCTCTAAGCAGGAAGGGACAAAGCAATAACTTGTCAGTCCAAGCTCTTCAACCCCAGCTATGTGAAGAGTTTGCCAGGTTAAATCTATGTCTAGTGTCTAGCACGGAAGCAGTTGCTATGGAAGTGGACTCAACCCTCGAGCGTGATATACGAGAAGGGCAGAAGAATGATGAGAAGATCAAGGAGATCAAACAGTTGATGAAGAAAGGGAAAGCTCCGAACTTTAGAGAGGATGAACAAGGAACCTTATGGCTTGGAAAGAGGATTTGTGTCCCAGATATCAAGGAGATTAAAGAGTTGATATTAAGAGAAGCTCATGACTCATCATACTCCATTCATCCCGGAAGCACAAAGATGTATCAAGACCTTAAAGATCGATATTGGTGGCATGGAATGAAACGGGATGTAGCCGAATATGTGGCCATATGTGATACATGTCAATTGATTAAGGCGGAACATCAAAGACCAGCAGGATTATTGCAACCAATCAAAGTGCCATAATGGAAGTGGGAAGAAATTAGTATGGACTTCATTGTGGGACTACCAAGAACACAGTCTGGATATGATTCTATATGGGTTATTGTGGACCGTCTAACTAAAGTGGCTCACTTTATTCCTGTGAAAGAGACCTACAACGGCCCCAAGTTGGCGGAACTGTACATCTCCAGGATTGTATGCTTACATGGAGTTCCTAAGAAGATCATCTCAGACAGAGGCACTCAATTCACCTCAAGATTCTGGCAGAAGTTGCATGAATCAATGGATACCCGTCTAAATTTCAGTTCGGCGTATCATCCTCAAACCGATGGCCAGACAGAACGCACCAACCAGATATTAGAAGATATGTTGAGAGCGTGTGCTTTAAAGAATAGCAAGAGTTGGGACAAGAATCTGCCATATGCCGAATTCTCTTACAACAACAGTTATCAAGCCAGTTTGAAGATGTCTCCTTTTGAAGCATTGTATGGGCGAAAATGTAGGACACCGTTGTTTTGGAATCAAACTGGGGAAAGTCAAGTCTTTGGGCCTGACGTATTACAAGAGGCTGAAAGACAAGTACAAGAAATTCGGAAGAATCTAAAGGCAGCTCAAACAAGACAGAAGAGTTATGCGGATACAAGAAGACGCGATCTCACATTTGAAGTTGGTGACTATGTATACTTGAAGGTGTCACCTATGAGAGGATTGAGAAGGTTCAAAGTAAGAGGCAAGCTGTCACCCCGATACATTGGTCCGTTCAAGATACTCGAAAGACGAGGTGAAGTGGCATATCAGCTTGAGCTTCCGCCACACCTGGCCGATGTGCACAATGTGTTCCATGTGTCGCAGTTTAAGAAGTGCTTAAGAGTGCCTGAAGAGCAATTGCCCATGGAAGCCGTGGATGTACAGGAAGACTTGTCTTATGTAGAGCAGCCTGTCAAAATACTTGAGACACTAGAAAAAGTCACGAGGAACAAAGTCATTCGCATGTGTAAAGTGCAATGGAAGCATCACTCTGAGGCAGAAGCAACATGGGAAAGAGAAGAAGCTCTCAAAGCGGATTTTCCTCATCTATTCTCTTAGAACGTCCGAATCTCGAGGGCGAGATTCCTTTTAAGGGGGGTAGAGTTGTAACATCCATAATTCTTGTACAAAAATTTGCTCAAACCTTGATCATTGTAGCATGCATTTTTATGTGAATTTTTGGTGTTCAAACGAGTAGCAAACGGTTCAAATTGAATTTGAATTCAAATCAAAAGAAAGGAAATGGAAAAAAGAAAAAGAAAAGAATAAAACCCCTCTGTTGGGCCGATTCTTCCCCCTGGCCCATCTTCCCTTCCCTCTCCCGCCGGCCCAGCCGAACCTCCCCCTCTCTTCTCTCTCTGCCAGGCGGACCCCACCTGTCATCCCCAACCCCCGGTAACCGCCACCCCTCTTCCCTCCCGCGCCGTGCCGCGTCCACGTCGAAACCCCCCCCCCCCCCACCAACTGCCTCGCCCACGCACGGATCACCCCCGGGAAAACCTCCCTCGCACGCGCTGACAACCCACGCGCCCCACCCCGCTATAAACTCCCCCTCTCCCCCTCTCTTTTCTCCTCCCCGCGCTCAACCCTAACCGCACGTCGCCAAGGTCCGTCGCACCTAATTCCGGCTAACCGACGGCCGCCCTGCCCTCCCCCACGCTCTGACCTCTTCACCGTGAACCCAGGAACTCGCCGGACAAGGTTGCGCAAGGAGATCGCCGGGAGTTCACCAAGTCCGACGAGGTCCGACGCCAACCGCCGCCCTCCCTCGTCGCCGACTCATCTCCGGCCGATTTCACGCCCCAACACTCCCCTAGGTGAGTTCCTCCACTCCTCCTCTCTCGATCCATGTACTCGGCACATAGTTTTAGCGTGGAAATCGCCGTTTGGGTGATCTCCGGCGAGGTCACCGCCGGCAACCGTCGGGCGCCGCCGCGCCGCGCGCGCGCGCCGATTAGGGGCGACGTGGCCCAATCTGGGCCATCGGTTGAACCCGTACGGTGGAGATTAGATCCCCGTAACGGTTCGGCATAATAAAATCCGGGCCGTTCGCTTCGGATCCAACGGCCCACATTCAAATCCCCTTTTTCCCGCCTCCGCGTTTACACCCAGGCCCCTGCAAACTTAGCTGCTACCCCCTGGACTTCTCCAGAATTGAAATCTAGCCCCCAGAAATCACACACTAGTCCCTGGAACCCTAAAAATTGGTTTTAATCATTTAATTAAACATTCTAACCCCTGTAATTTGGTAGAATAGTGTATTTAGGCCCTGTATAGTGTAGAAAACTATTTATTTAGCCCCTGGACTTTTATTTAATTACTGAATAGGGTTTTAATTGTATTTAAGGTGTAGAAAATAGATAAAAATGGTGATTAAGTGTAGGAATGCTATGAAAAATGATTATAAATTATTTTATGCTGTGAATTAATTGTAGTGTTCAGATAAAATATATTTGGTCCCTGGAATAATTATTATAAAGGTTTTAAAATACATTTTTGCTATAGAAAATTCAATAAAAATGGTTTTAGGCTACAATAAAATCCCAAAATTCTAGGAAAAATATAAAATGCATACTTTGGCCATGTTAAGTGATAAATACCTCGTAGGGACGCATTAGTGTAGGATTTTGTGCTTATGTGTATGTGTGAATGTATTGTTTTGCGTGCCTTTACTTATTTAGCTTTATTCTATTCTTGCCATTGCTTGGGCATATATCTAGAGTCGTTCTACGACCCTAACCTCAACTTCCAAGACCAAGACTTCGTCAATTCTCAAGTCTCCAACGAAGGCAAGTGCCCTTGACCATCTTGTACCTATTTTAGGGACTTAGCTAGTTGCATGCTAAATAAATTGATGTCCTACTTCATGTTTACATGCCCTGTTCCATATAATTCCTTGTTACCTGAAATGGGGTGGGAAGTAGATAGGCTTTATTTATGCTTAGCCATGCTTAGATGTTGGGATTGGGATACCATACAAATGTTCTATGCTCAACTTTATTGTTACTTTAATTTGGTGATGAATATACATAATGATAGTGGATAGGAATCTGGTGGTTGGTTAGTTTTGGTATGGTGCATTTCGCACGAGACCCGGGATTGGGGTTTGTTTACCACCGGATTCTAAGGACCGGTTTATGGAGGAAGCCACTAAGCTTTATAGTACCACCACGAGACTGAGATGGGGCAGCATGGTCAATTAATTAGGTTTCTCCCGATGAAATGCTAGTGGTTGGATGGTGCGGGGAATGAAGCGGGTGATCTGCTCTGGGATCCGCAAGGCTCAAGAGGGGGCTCTGGGGCGGAGGGTTACTCCGAGAATCTCCAGTGGTGGAAACCTTAGAGGACTAGCACTAGTCGGGAGTGCCTTTGTAAAGACCATGTAGTGATCTCCGGGCCACACACCTACGGAAGTGTGTAATGTGACCGACGGGTCACGGGCATCAGGGAGGTTTACTTAGTCCACCTGGCAACAGGGGATGGAATCACTGCTTGTGGGGAAAGGGTACACTCTCTGCAGAGATTTGGTAAAACTGTCATGACAGCCGTGCTCACGGATAAGAGCGGCTTGGGGCCAGTTCATAATTAGTCTATGGTGGGGAAATGATGGTTCGTTATGGTTCAAGTACTTTCATTATCATTAATCATGTGTTGATTATTTATTGAATTATGATATTGATAATTGGAAGCTAAGGATAGGTTCTAAGCATAGTGCTAAGCCATATTTGGCCTTTCCTTGCTCTAGCCAATCATGTCATTTCTCTTCCCGCACTTGCTGAGTACTCTATGTACTCAAGCGCTTAATTCTCCTTTAGAGTATGAAGAAGAAGAAGCGGCACCGGAGGACTTTTACCTCAACCCGGAGGACTTGGTCTAGGCTGGCGACCTCACGCGCAACGGCTGCCTGTGGAGATGAAGCCCGCTTATCTATCTTGCTTTCTGTAGTGTTGAACTGTTTAGTGTTGTAAATATTTGTGGAGTGTATTTGTAGACCTTCGGGTCGTTCTGTAAGACTATTTATGTATTCCGAACATGGCAATGTAATGGTATTTCACTTTCGTCAACGCATGTACGATTCAACTGATCCTGGCGTACATGTGGTTAGCGTCTGTTCATCTTTACGATGACCGGGCGTGACAAAGTGGTATCAGAGCCGTGTTGCCCGTAGGACGCAAGCCTAGTTAGAAATGGCCGAAAATTAAGGACTATACTATTTTCATATGAAATAGTATTTCCAAAACTTTGTGCTCTCCATCTCAACCCTTGTGCTTCTTACCTTGCTTTGCTTATTGTTTTTATTCTAACTTGATTTATTAATTATTAATCTCACTCTCTTCTTTTCAAATGTTTGTAGATGGCGCGGACTAAGCAGACGGCCCGTAAGTCGACTGGAGGTCGTGTCCCTCAACACGCCTTAGCCAGTCGCTCCGCACCTTACACACCCCGGAGGGAGACGACACTGCTCTCCAACGGGAGTGCTGCTTCGAGGATGCGCGTCCGTCTTCGTTCTCTTCTTCGAGCTGCGGGGTACCGTGAGTACCGTGTCCGCTTAGTCTACCACACCACTAGGGTCTTTGCACCCTATACTGGTGAGCTGGAGTGGACTTCTCAGCTGGCCGTCTACTACGACTCGGAGTTGCTGCACTCGCACTTCTCTCCGGCCTGGAGGAGCTCCCAGCGTGCAGCTGAGGAGGACGCCACGTGGGAGGCGACCACCTACTGGAGCCACGCCCACAGGTTCCTTCTTGGGTGCACGGAGCACGCGTACACCCCTCAGCGCCCTAGTGGCACAACCGCCTTCACTGGACGTGACGTCGAGGGACGCTTGACTCACCCCCAGTGCGAGAGGCTGGTGGACGACGTTGTGGAGTTGTCTTCGCGACTCCAGCGTTGTCAGCAGGAGCTGCAGGACAGCAGGGACCTGGTCGACCGCTACGAGCGACTTCGACGACGCTACACGAGGATCACTGGAGTTGATCCTAACTCTCCGCAGTACGCTTCGGACGTGGAGCCTTGGGACCCGAACTCTCCGGATCGCCGCATGAACTCCCCCGAGAACTCAAGAGAAGACTCAAAAGAAGAAGACCCGGAGATGGAGGTTGAGGAGGACTCTGACGAGTAGGAGTGGACCCGTTTCCCTGCTGGACGACTCAGGACAGTTATCCTTAGTTTGTAGGAGCGTGTAGCTACGCCCTCCCCAGTCTTGAGTTGTGTTGTTTATGTTGTTATGCTAGTAGTTTGCTTTATGTTGTGTGTGTTGGTTGCGACATGAGTTGTGGAATGCTTCGGCATCCTGTCCACATCCATGTCTTTAGTCTTGTTTATGTGTCGTGTGAGTGGTGGAATGCTTAGGCATCTTGTCCACCTCCACACTAGTTGATTATTGAACTTGCTTTATGTCTATTACCCTTGATGCATATAGTGGGGACCGTGTTACCCTAGTGTATCCTTTCTTATCTCATCTATTATTCTAAGACCTCAATGAACTTCTCTATCACAGATGGCTGGACGAGGTAGAGGTAGAGGACGTGGTCGTGGTAACCCACCTCTGGATGAAGGACTTGGAGGTGTCCCTGGATGGAATGCAAGGGGTGCTCGAGGAGCCCCAGCCTCTCAACAAATGCAACAGATGATGGCTCTTCAGACCCAGTTGCTTAACAACCTCACCCAAATTGTCACCAACCTGCAGCAAGCCCCACCCCCACCACCACCAAACTACAACCTTCCGCCACCACCACCTTTTCCACCTAGGTCCTTCCTTAGGGACTTCCTGAACACCCATCCACCCACTTTTGCCACCGTTACCGAACCCATGGACGCCGATGACTGGCTCCGTACCATTGATAGCAAGCTGAGGCTCATCCACTGTGAAGGGAGGGAGAAAGTGCTACTAGCCTCCCATCAACTCCAAGGACCAGCAGCTGACTGGTGGGCCGCCTTCACTGAAGCTCACCGGGACCCGGAAAATATTACATGGGAAGAATTCCGAACCAACTTCCGCAATCACTTCGTACCTGAAGGAGAGATACAAGCCAGGCGTGAAGAATTCCTGATGCTAAAGCAAGGCCGTATGACTGTGAGGGCCTATCTGAATGCCTTCACCCAGCTATCCCGCTATGCCCCAACAGACGTGGATACTGACGCCAAGAAGCAATTCCGCTTCAAGAATGGGCTGGACAAAGAGTTAAAGTTCGCCATGTCTTCCAGCGACTACGGCGACTTCCAGAAGTTAGTTGACAAAGCTTTTGAAGTGGAGAGGACTAAGAAGGAACTCGAGGATGATGAAAGAAAGAGGAAGTTGACTATAGCAGCACATGCCTCTAGCAGCAATGTACGCCCCCGCCTCAACCCTCCACCTACAACTCACATGACTCGTCCCATGAACTACTCGGGACAGAGGTTTCCCAACTCCAGCTACAGGCCACCCACTCCCTACAACCAGCAGATGCGCCAGCAGCAGCAGCAGCAGCAGCAGCAGCAGCCACCACGCCAGCCAATGCAACCCCCACGCCAGCAGATGCAGCCACCCCGCCCTTCAGCCCCCGCTAACCGTCCAAGCGGCCAACCCCCAAGAAACCAGTCAGGAGGCAACAAGGGCCCAAATAATGCTGCGGGAGTACAATGCTACAAGTGCGGAGAATGGGGACACTATGCCAGCAGTTGTCCAAAGAAGCAGCAAAACCCAACTGGCCGTGTCAACCATGTGACTCTGGAGCAAGCACAGGAAGCACCTGATGTGGTGATCGGTACGTTCTCTGTCAACTCCCACCCCGCCACCATATTGTTTGATTCGGGTGCTACACATTCATTCATATCCAAGGATTTCATAAAGAAGCATGACATGGTAGTTACATTCTTGAATGGGCCATTATTGATAAACTCTCCTGGAGGAGAGATGGTGGCAAGGCATCTATGCCGAAAAGTGAGTATAAACATAAGGGGGGTAGTCTTTTGGGCCAACCTAATAGTGTTGGACTCACAAGGATTAGATATCATCCTGGGAATGGACTGGTTGACAAAGAATCAAGGAGTAATTCATTGTGCAACTAGAACAGTCTGCTTAACACACCCGGATGGCACCGCAGTGGAATTCAAGCCAGATCAGACACAAGAAGCAATAGTACAACTCAATCACCTTGAGAGTACCAAAGACATCAGGGTTGTGAAAGAATTTCCGGATGTATTCCCAGATGACTTGCCAGGTATGCCCCCTGATCGAGAGATTGAATTTATCATTGAACTAGTACCTGGAACGGCCCCAATATATAAGAGGCCATATAGAATGGATGCTAAACAACTAGCTGAACTAAAGGATCATATTGAGGAATTATTGGCAAAAGGATATATTCGTCCTAGCTCATCGCCTTGGGGAGCACCAGTTATATTCGTACCTAAGAAGGATGGAACTCAAAGGTTGTGTGTGGACTACCGTGCTCTAAATGAGGTAACAATCAAGAACAAATACCCACTACCAAGGATTGAAGATTTATTTGATCAGTTAAGGGGAGCATGTGTGTTTTCCAAGATTGATCTTCGTTCGGGCTACCATCAACTGAAGATTAGACCGTCGGATATTCCCAAAACGGCATTCGTCTCTCGGTATGGATTATATGAATATACCGTTATGTCGTTCGGATTGACCAATGCTCCGGTGTATTTTATGTATCTTATGAACAAGGTTTTCATGGAGTACTTGGACAAGTTCGTAGTGGTATTCATCGATGACATACTTATCTACACCAACAGCCTGTGAAGATATTTACTTCTTAATTAATAAACATCATCTTAGGCGGTTGGTAAGTAAAACCCGCCTGCGATAAAGTTAAAAACCGCCTGTGAAAAACCTTCGTCTATATAAGGACCCCTCACCGCAGTCAAAACGCAACCCTGGAGAATTTATATCGACGCCGCCAGGCTGTTGAAATTTCCCCTGCGCCGCGCCGCCGCTCCGCCGCCCAGCCCATACTGCCGCGCCGCCGCTCAACCCCGCACCGCCACTTCTCCACCCAGCCGGCCCACCGTGCTGACGCCTCTGCAAGGTAAATGTAGTTTCCTTACTTTTTCTTTGTATATTTTCATTAGCTGATAAGCTGTTAGTTTTGTGTGTTCTGGTATATGGATTCTGTCCTTTTGCATGTGTAAGGACTGTATGGATTGTGTTCTGGTATATTGATGTATGGACTATATGGATTGTTTCCTTTTTGTACCAATTATGTGACATGAATATGATGTTTAATTAACAGATGCTATTGTAATATATATAAGATGCATCTGGGCCTTGTTTCCCGATATAACGGACTGGATCCCACCCAGACCTAGCCCATGCTGCTGGGCCTGTTTCCCCCTTTGACTCCGTCCGCCTCAAGACGTCGCCCGTCTCCTACATTAGTCGCCCTAATCATACTTGTTATGTCTCTGTAAATTCATTTTATAGAAGACCTTTAGAGAATATTTGTGGCCAAATTTTGTAAATCTGACAAAAAATTCTATTATTGAAGCATGGACCGTCGAGCGTGGATGTATAACATGCCAAGACCCGATCCTATGTACATTCGTAATGTTGCAAATTTTATTGAAGCATCCAAGAGACATGCGAAGTTGCAAAAGATAGTTGACATATTATGTCCATGTATCGACTGCGAAAATAAGATTGCTTGGACGGATACTATAGTAATCCAATCTCATTTGGTGAAAAGAGGTTTCAAAAATAACTACACAATATGGACAGAGCATGGTGAGTTAGATACACATGATGTGGATAAAGATGATGAGAGAGGCTCAGATGATGATAATGTTCATATCGATGATGGTAGTGACAATCAAGCTGGTGATGATGATGATGAGTTCGATTGTGAGGAGATGTTGCGTCACATTGAACCATATGTACTGACTTCTATGGGAGCAAGCAAAGGTTTAAGTAAAATGGAGACATTGCAGAATGCGGCCACAGAGCTTTTATATGATGAATCAAACGGTTGTGATAAAGAGTTTACTACATTGCGTGCAGTCTTAGAACTACTAAAGTTGAAAGCTACGCATGGATGGTCCGATTGTAGTTTCTCTGATCTTTTGAATCTTCTGGCAAAAATTCTTCCAAATCCAAATAAACTGCCTAGAAGCACTTATAAAGCGAAGAAACTTCTTTGCCCGATGGCACTAGGTGTGACAAAAATACACGCTTGTGTGAACCATTGTATTCTGTATCGCAAAGAGCATGAGCTCGCAACTAGATGCCCCATTTGTGGTGTCAGTAGATATAAGAAGGACTACAATCACCAGTATGTTACCAACATGAAAAAGACTCAGAAGAATAAGAAGTTTATTATTGGTCCTGAAGGTGACGATGACGATACTTCTGGCGATGCAGACGGAAAGAATAAGAGAAAAATTCCTGCATTGGTGATGTGGTACCTTCCGGTAATTGATCGCTTGAAGCGTTTGTTCTCAAACCCTAGGGAGGCTGAACTTATGCGTTGGCATTCCGAGGAACGAAAGAAGAATGAAAAACATATACGACACCCTGGTGATGCAACGCAGTGGAAAATTTTTGATATTCAGTATCCAGAATTTGCGAAGGAAATCAGAAATGTGAGGTTTGCCTTGGGTACAGATGGAATGAATCCGTTTGGTGAAAAAAGGAGCATACACAGCACATGGCCCGTGGTCTTAACTATGTACAACCTACCGACGTGGTTGTGTCACAAAAGGAAATATATCTTATTATCTGTTCTTATCCAAGGTCCGAAACAACCCGGCATCGAAATTGATGTGTTCTTGGAACCTTTAATGGAAGATATGGCGAAATTGTGGAATGAAGGGGTACGTACATGGGATGAGTACAAGCGGGAGTATTTCACGCTAAGAGCAATGATATTCGTTACCGTGCATGATTATCCCGGACTGTTTACATTATCGGGACAAATGAAAGGGAAGAAAGGTTGCGTTAGGTGCGTGGATAGAACTGGATATCTATACCTTACTTCATCCAGAAAGACGGTGTACATGAGACATCGACGGTTCTTGACAGATACACACAAGTATAGGAAGATGAAAGAACAATTTGATAACAAAATCGAAAAAGATACTGCACCGAAACCTTACAGTGGAAAACTTGTGTTTGAAATGGTCAAGAACATTCATATTGCTTTCGGTAAGGGAAAAAAGAGTAAAGGAATTAAGAGAAAGAAAAGTACATCTTCGGATGATACAACTGACATGGCTTTCAAGAAACAATCAATTTTTTTCAAGTATCTTCCGTATTGGAAGAATCTGGAATGTTGCCATAGTATTGATTTGATGCACGTTACAAAGAATGTATTTGACAGCATCATTGGGACCTTGCTGTACATGCCGAGGAAGACAAAGGATGGATTAAATTCACGTATGGACCTAGTAAATCTTGATTTGAGACCAGAGCTTCATCCAGTAGAAAAGGCGAACGGGAAGCATTACCTTCCCCCAGCCAGCTACAACTTGACGCTAGAAGAGAAAAAAGCAATTTGCGAATGCTTGCGTGGGATCAAAGTGCCCACAAGTTTCTCATCCAATATCCGCAAACTAGTCTCGATGAAAGACTTGTCTTTATTCGGTTATAATTCTCACGACTGTCACATGATGATGACAGTTTTCCTTGCCATTGCAATAAGAGTAATCAAACCTGAGCATATAAAAGTTGTCATCACACGTTTGTGTTACTTCTTCAATGCAGTATCGCAAAAGGTGATAGCACGTGAAGATTTAGACTATCTGAAAACATACATCGTCGAGACAATGTGCAAGCTTGAGATGTGTTTCCCACCATCCTTTTTTGATATGCAAGTACACCTAATCATACATCTTGTTGATCAGATAAAAGCATTGGGGCCACTATATTTACATCATATGTTTTCGTTGGAGAGATATTTAGGAGTATTAAAAGGTTATGTGCGGAACCGTGCTCACCCAGAGGGTTCAATTATGGAAGGATACACCACTGAAGAAGTGATTGAGGGTTGCGCTGATTACATCAAAGATGGAAAATCGATAGGTGTGTCTATACCGGTACATGAGGGTAGACTACGTGGGAGAGGCAAAGTGGGTAAGAAAACTTTTATTGTTCAAGATTACAAGAATGTACACCGTGCACATTTTGGTGTACTACAACAGCTCGCAATAGCTGAGCCGTACATCGAGGAACACCAAATTGAGCTTCGTGATAAAAACCAAGACCGCAAAGAGGACTGGATCATGAAAGAGCACAGAAGATGTTTCACTGAATGGTTAATGGACAAAAATATATCATACGGAAACACTATAGAAGAGGCAACAATGAAAAAGTTAGCTTGTGGCCCATCTGCTTTGGTAACATCATGGCAAGCATATGACATCAATGGTTACACATTTTACACTAAAGAAAAAGACGGTAAGAGTGTTGCACAAAATAGTGGTGTTCGTATTGAGGCTTATGATTCACAAGGGCAGAAGACCACATACTTCGGGTTCATAGAGGAAATATGGGAACTCGATTATGGCGAAAGAATGGTAATGCCCGTATTTAAGTGCCAATGGGTCAAACATCCTGATGGTTTGAAAGTGGACAATTACGGACTGACACTGGTAGACTTGAATAAAGTGGGTTACAAAGATGACCTGTGGGTTCTCGCCGATAATGTTGCACAAGTTTTTTATGTTCAAGATCCAGAAACTGAGAAGTTGCACGTAGTTGTTTCTGGAAAGCAAAATATTGTTGGGGTTGACAATGTGGGAGATAATGAAGAGGAATATAATCAGTATGAAGAGATGTACCTTTTCACCGAACCAGAAAACATCAAGCGCGTAGAGAGAAGCATTAAAAAGAATTTGAAACCCTATATGCGAGAAGATGTCAATGCTGGAAAAAATGTATATAGCAATGCGAGATGATATATATTGTATATATTTGTATCTTCTGAAATCAACTTAGAACAATGTTGGTATATGGATTGTGTCCTTTTGCATTTGTGTACATATGCGTTTGGACTCAATGATTTGGAAGTTTGGAAGTTTGGTCTTTCTTCAGATAATGATGTCTCGGGCGTGTAGCCGATTGAAGGAGGAGCGCTTGGCGTGGCGCAAGAACCATCCCCATGTATGTACATATGGCACACCGGTCACATGGTTGTATATACATATGTATCTGTAATGGACTGATGAACTTAACTGTAGTTTGTTTTTCCGTGTTGTTTGTTTTTGGTATTTTCAATTTCTCCGCGTAGGGTTTCTCTGCGAAGCCTGAATCGGGAGATTTATTGAAGTGGCAGTGCATCGTCCCCGGTAAAGAAGGGGTAAGTCATGAAGAACAAGCACAATATGAGTTTAACTATCGTCCTCCTATTAATAAATTTCTTTTGCAGACTGAATGGGAAGATGGTTACTACCCCCTGACAATCTCCTTCTCTGAGGACTATCCCTTGGTGCCTCCAAGATGCTCCTTTCCAATTGGGTTCTTCCACCCAAATTTCCATCGTTCGGGAGCACTCTGCATCGGGATTCTTGATCAAGAGACTGTAAGATAGACCTATTTTGTTCATGTAATTATTACTTATAATTTTTGTCGAACTTATTTGAACTGGTTTCTTATATTGCTTAAATTATATTTCGTAGGGGTGGTGCAGTGCTTTTACAATCAAAACTATACTACTTGAAGTTCAGCGTTTGCTGCATCAGCCAAATGTGCCTGATGTTGAAAATGATTGCTATAATTTACTTATCAAGGTTAGATGACACTTTGACTTAGTGACCACTGTAGGTTATTCATTCCTCCTTCGACATTTGTTAATTTAAATAATGTCAATATTTTCAGGATCCAGCGGAATATAAGAGACGTGTTCGGGAGCAAGCAGGACGGTACAATTTAGATTGATCGATGGGAGCTTCATCGTCGATCTACAATGAATGTAGCATGATTTTTGTTCAGTGTGTAAAGAAATTATCTTTGAACAATTGTAAAGCCTCTAATGGTGTATTATCACAATTAAGCCAGCCTCCCTGGTGATCGAGCATTTCCTATAATGCATTACTGTACTAGTATCCGCTAGCTCATCTGTGTTTTTTTCCTGATACAATTTTGCCTGCACGACTACATGCGGCTGTGATATATAATTGCAACTACATCCCTGTAATTTCAATGAAAACCGCTTATGATAATTAAACAATGACCGCCACTGAAAATACATGATCTTCTTAGGCCGTTGTTAATCAAGAACCGGCTATGAAGTTCATTGCATTACAGACGGTTATTAATTAAGAACCGCCAACGAAGATCATGTATTTACTCAGACGGTTGTTCCTTAAAATCCATCTGTGAAGTTCATTGCATTACAGACGGTTATTAATCAAGAACCGCCAACGAAGATCATGTATTTACCCAGACGGTTGTTTCTTAAAATCCGTCTGTGAAGTTCATGGCATTGCAGGCGGTTAATAATTAATAACCGTCTGTGAAGATCATGTATTTACCCAGACGGTTGTTTCTTAAAATCCGTCTGTGAAGATCGTTGCATTACAGGCGGTTCTTAATTAAGAACCGATTCTGAAGATCATGTATTTACCCAGACGGTTGTTCTTTAAAATCCGCCTGTGTTGTTCTTTCATCACAGACGGTTATTATATCATTCGTCATCACAGTCGCATATTTTTAAGGACCGCCTGTGTTTGAAAAATTGAGGCGCCTGTAAAAATGCTTTTTGTAGTAGTGTGGCGATTATCGTTTCAGAAATCCGTGCGGAAAATAAGGCTTTGCAATAGTATGATGAACCGGTCTGATGGTCAGGGCATTGGTTGTGACATTTTTGCAAAGAAATCTAGACATTGTGTAGTGTAGATCTATCGAAATGAAATATTTTTTCGACGCTAAAGTCAGGTGCACTGTCAATTAGATGAAGAAGTTATCGAAATGAAATATCTGTTTGCAATGAAATCTTTTTTTTCGAAAGGCCAGAAGATTGCAATGAAATCTAATATGAAGCACAGTACACTTGGACCAGGTTGGCGACCTGGCGCATGTTAGAATTGGAAGATATTAGATGCGAGTGATTTGGATGCAATTTAATGATGTGCTCACAAATGGTGAGAATCAGCGAGGATAAGGAGTGGTTATCGGAGATAGTGGCAAATGGCAGTCTCAACAAACAGCTGTGCCTCATGACTTGTTAATCATAGAAATGAAAATAGAAAGAGCTGTTCCCGGACGTAGAGGATAGTATAATCATGGTCTCGTCGATATCCGTTGACATTTGCACCTCAAACTCGCCCTCCAAAAACATTCCGCGACCGTTAATTACACTCTCCGCCAGTCGTGCCGGGGGCTATAAATAGGCGTGAGGACGGCAGCTCCTCTTCATCCCATAGCTAGCTTCTCTGTTAGTTGTGGGCAAGATCAGCGAAGGATGATGGCCGCTAAGCTCGCCGCCGTTATCTCCTTGCTCGCTCTGCTCGGTTCAGTGTCATGCAAACCGGGCAACGGCTACGTTGGGAAGCAGCTCAAGGTCGGATACTACAAGAACAAGTGCGGCAAGTACGTGGACGTGGAGGCCGTCGTGAAGAAGCACGTCAAGGGCGCCAATGCCGGAATCCAGGCCGGGCTTGTCCGCCTTTTCTTCCATGACTGCTTCGTCCGGGTACGTACTACGTTCGACCTCGAACCGGCCATTCCTTGAATTGAATCACTACTATAGATGATAGTAGTATATTATCAGTATTGCACGTCTGACAAACACTGCGACATGTGCTGCATATGCTGGTGTTCGATCATGCAGGGGTGCGACGCCTCCGTTCTGCTCGAGCCGACCAGCGCCAACCCGCAGCCGGAGAAGCTCGGCGTTCCCAACTTCCCCAGCCTTCGCGGCTTCGAGGTGATCGACGCGGCCAAGGCGGAGCTCGAGAAGGAGTGCCCCGGCGTGGTGTCATGCGCCGACATCGTCGCCTTCGCGGGCCGCGACGCGTCCTACTTCCTCAGCAAAGGCAGGGCCAGCTTTCGCGTGCCCGCCGGTCGTTACGACGGGACCGTGTCCCTCGCCAGCGAGACGCTGACGAACCTGCCCCCGCCGTTCTTCGACGTCCAGGAACTCAAGGACATTTTCGCCGCCAAGGGCCTCGACACCGCCGACATGGTCGTCCTCTCGGGCGCCCACAGCATCGGCCGCTCCCACTGCTCGTCCTTCTCCGACCGCCTCCCGCCCAGCAACACCTCCGACATGGACCCTGTGTTCGCCGCCAAGCTGAAGGCCGCCTGCAGTGCGTCCGACAACACGGTCACGGTGGTGCAAGACTTCAGGACCCCCAACGACCTCGACAACCAGTACTACAGGAACGTGCTCCGACACAAGGTGCTCTTCGAGTCGGACGCCGCGCTGCTCACGTCCGACGACACCAAGGCGCTGGTGAAGCAGTTCGCCGAACGTAGTAGTACGTTCGAGAGCAGGTTCGGGAAGGCGATGGTGAAGATGGGTCGCATCGAGGTCAAGACCGCCGCTAACGGGGAGATCAGAAAGACGTGCGGCTTCGTCAACGCCAGGCGGCCGTACTGATCCTTGATCAAATCACACGACGACTCTCTTCATCAACCTCTGACGCGCGCCTCTTGAGATGGAGAAGATTATTTTCCTGTCTTATTTTGCATTCTATTTCCGGTGTCCTCCTTTGGGATTAATTCAAGTTATATTAACTGTTTTGTCTACGCATTTTCCCATTAATTGATGTTGCATTATTCTTTTGTTGCATATATGATGTAATTTTTGCTAACTGTTTTATAAGTTGAGCGTCAATCAAGTCTTCAGATGGGACTGAAATGTGATTGTTTGAACAATAGTTAAATTTGAATGGGTGTACAACGGTGGGTCTGAATGCTAAATTTGAATAGTACCCCCTCCGTCTCAAAAAACTTGTCCCTTTGACAAGTTTTTCAAGACGGACAGAGTACTCTTTTTCCAAAAAGAATTCCATTGTAGCATCAATTTATAACAAATTTATATCATTAGCTATCAAATTTTCTTTTGCCATTCTAACTACCTTACGGTTCACGGTGTGGACGAGTCGTCCACATCGTAGACGATTTACCACGTGGCAGCCTCTGGGACATATCAAATTTTTTGAGTAATATTCACTTTTAGACGGTCATTTTAAAAAATTTAGAGAAATATTTAGGAAATATTATTATTGAAGAAACTATAGTGCAAAATGTGTGCTACAATTTTCTCAATAACGAAATTCCCGAAATATGTCTCTAGCTATTATAAAATAGCCGTACAAAAGTGAATATTACTCAAGAAATTTGAGTTTGCTGAGTTTAGTCACTTTTGGACGCCTATTTTAGGATACCTAGAAACATATTTCGGAAATGTTGTTATTTATGTAAATGTAGAACATAATATGTACTACATTTACTTTAACAACAACATTTAGAAAATATGTCTCTAAGTATTTTAAAATAGTCTTTCAAAAGAGACTAAAACTTAGAAAATTTGGGACGTCCCACTGACTGAAATAGCCCAAATTTTTTGAGTTTTAGTCACTTTAGAACGGATATTTTAATATTTAGAGACATTTTGTAAATATTGTTATTGAAGTAAATGTATTACACATTGTGTTCTACATTTACTTAAGTAAAAAAAAATTTCCAAAATATGTTTCTATGTGTCTTAAAATAGACGTTCAAAAGTGACTAAACTCAGCAAATTTGCCTTAATAGCTCAATTTTTTTTAGTTTTATCCACTTTTGTACGTCTATTTTAAAATATCTAAAGTTATATATTTGGAATTGTGTTAGTGAAGAAATTGTATTAATAATATTTTCAAAATATGTCGTTAGGTTTCTTGAAATAGCCGTCCAAAAGTGAATATTACTCAGAAAAATTGAGACGTCCTAGAGACTGGCACGTGTCAAATCATTCACATTGTGGAGGAGCGTCGACGGTAAGATGGTTAGAATGGCAAAAAAAATTGATAGTTAATAATGTAAATTCGTTATAAATTGATGCTAGAGAAAAATTCTACTTTCTCCGCCCTAAAACGTTTGACAAATTTTTTTAGAACGAAACAGGTAACAGTATGAGACGGGCCGCCAGCAGGCTTGTTCTTCTTCGTAAGCCTAGTACCGAGGAGGCCCAACGGCACCCACGTTCCATGTCGGATTCGGTATCGTCCTCTCTCCCTCGTCTCGTTTCCGTCCCGATCTGAATCAAACAGGGACCGGGCGACCGCGTTCGCCCCCTCCAAACCCTAGCCACCCCGTCGCCGGCGACCTCCACTCCACCCCGCCTCGTCCGCTCCGGCTGGTAAGCGATCTTCCACCTCCTCCTATTCCCCTTGCTGCCTCGCTAGCTTCCTTTTAATTCCCACCTGCTGTGTGAGTAGATCCCGGCTCCAGGGTGAGTGACTGAGCGAGAGGTGTCTCGGTGACTAGGCGAGCTGCTGGAAACCCTATGGTCGTGGTCCTACGCCGTCGTTTGCCCACGGCGTCGAGCATACAGCCCAGGGCGGGGCTCTAGGTCGCTGCCTCCCTTGCCCCACGTCCGCACGCCTCGACGTGGCTTCGGCGGCGGTGGCTAGTCCTACTACGATGCCCGGAAATCGTCCTCCGCAACACCAACTGCCACTCCGAGCTCGACCCACCGATCACTTGACCTCGTAGCATCATAGCCTAAGGCCCTTCCATCCGGACGCGCACAGGGTTGTGTTTGTGGCCGGTATTTTTTATCAGATCTATCTACGAACTGCCGGAATTGGGATTTGGCATCCGTGAACCGGTGTCATCTGCATTTTATTCCACGACATAGTGTCAGCAGTGGGTCAGTGCTTGTCTAGCATTGTTTGTGGCGGTCTTGATTGTGGCTGTTTGAATAAACCGCTCATATTGTGCTATTTGCTATGGTATCAACGTGTGATTTGTTCCATGTTCAATCAGCTTATACTTGTTAGTATTTGGATTTAATGATATAGTTGTGGTGTGTCTTGCTTGTTAATTTCTCTAGATTCAAATAGTTTATTTGAATGTTTATTATGCCACGATATGTTAACAATTGGATGCTTGATCAGTTGATTTGAACTCTCACATAGTCATATTCTGCTGTTGGTAATACTACAGTAGAAACAGAAATACCAGACCAGTATGATGTAAGCTTTAGGTTCTGTTTGTCCTTTTAGTTCTGTAAATTTTATGGACTGAAAATCGAAATATTCGGAACTAAATAGCCCTGAATGGCTGAATGTAACTAGTCATTGTTTGTCCTGATGCCATTTACTTTTGCTCCTTTGTTATTTTTATAATAAAGGGAACAAAAGCTTAGGTCTGAACTTTAGTGCGTACATGTGTGAATTTGACTAGCCTAAGGTTGTATCTTTTCCTGCTGAAGGTATGAATTTAACTTGACATAATTACTGAACAGTATAACTCGTTCTCATTGCAGGGTGGCGTTAGTTCTTGATTTTAGGTTTGTTCTTACCGTGTGATTCAAGATGTCTGCGCACGATGATAAGCCTCAGGCTGCTGAAAAAATAAAGGCAGCCGCGCTATCAGCTGCCAAGGGACTGAGCAGGGCTCAAGCTGAACGTGCTGCTGCTGCCGCTACCCGCAATGTCAATGCCTATGGGCAGAAGGAAGAGGGGCCAAGCCGCTGGCAGGAGAGGAAGGAAGCTAAGAGACAGATGTATCTGATGAGTACAGAGAAGGCTGCAAAACTGGGTACCGTGAAACCAAAGGCTTTAGAAACTTCTTCTGGTGGTGCATATACCCAATGTCAGAAGTGTTTCCAGCATGGGCACTGGACATACGAGTGCAAAAATGAGCGGGTCTACATGTCACGACCCTCAAGAACGCAACAGCTCAAGAATCCCAAACTGAAGAAGAATGTGTCGGTTTCTTATCAGTTTGTGAATCCTGATCTTGAGAAGGAAAAGGAGGAGAGGAAGTTGGTGAAAGCGAAGTTGAAGAAGGAAAAGTCTGAAAGAAAAAAGGGAAAGAGTAGTAAGAGAAAACATCATTCACCTAGCGATTCAGATAGTGATGCTTCGGTGTTCGACTCTGATACTGAATCATCAGTGACAGGGTCTGAATATTCTTCTGGAAGCAGTTCAAGTTACAGCTCCTCGGACTCAGAGGACAAGAAGCGGCGGCACAAAAGGAAGCAGAAGAAGAGAAGGCACCAGAGGCATAGCTCATCATCAGCATCATCCGAGTCTGAATCAGCATCTGACAGTGATTCTGATGACAAGCGAAGCCGTAGGAAAACCAAAAGGCGCAGCGACAGGCGCTGAATTTGGAGAAGTGGAGAAGGCAGTGTGGATGTGGTTGACATGAGTTTCTTGCCATCATAATCGAGATGCATCTACCAAGCTTGAAGAGCGCCCCAAGAAACAAGTGTAGCAGTTTCTTGCCTGAATGCAAGTTTCTGATATTTTTCTCGTACTGGAAGATCTATATCTTCCTTTATTTTTTTGATATGATCTTTGGTGAGAACCATTGAGTCTTGTAGCAACGTTTCACCTATGAAATTATGTGTTTGTCGTTGTACTTGTGTTCCTGAAAATGATCTGTAATCATTTGAGGTTGGCTCATCCTTGCTGCTTCAGTCTTGCATACCATTCAGTCAGTCCCTTGGATGTTTGGCGTAACCACTTGCTCAGTGAAATCAGTGTGACAATCCAGTCATATCCTGCAAATAACACGATCTGGATCCATGACATTGCAATGGTTCCGCCTTTGAAGTTGATTTGGCAGTTGGCACAAACTATGTGTTGAACAGAAACAGGGTTGGTCTTTGCCGGAGGTGTTTTTCATTCCCTGTATGGGCTGTGCGTTGCTACCTGCAACACTGAATACCTTACTGACAGTTTTGCTCATCAACTGGCAGGTTTGGTACACTAACGTCAGATTCAAGATCACTGAAGTTGCCTATCGTTTGATACACCTCTAAGTTGCCTATCGTTGAAAGGAACCCTTCCCACTCTGCATGGGGACGCGTTTGGGTGTCGGCAGCGGCTGCGGCGCACATGACCAGTGGCAGGCGCGTGTCGGCCTGTGGACGACGACGGGATGGTTCCTGGTGCCGGTCCGGTCGCCTCCGCGCGCCAGCCGGGCTACCTGCGTAGTTTGCCTTGTTCTTTACTGCCTCCGACCTCACACGTTCGGGCGCCTCAGATGAGAAGAGCCTGATGGACGGACGGCCTCTCTTCGGCAGCCGCTTCAGGCCAAGACACGGTTCTGCTTGGATTTTTTACCGTCGGGTCGGGTTCATCATCTGTGCAATGCACGCTGCTACGTACTAGTAGGAGGTACGTACGTGTACATCTCTGTCTCCCACGAATCTGTATCTGAGTCATACATGTAGACCGTACGTAGAGTACAGCTAGTGGGTCATACATGTCAGAGCTGCCTGATCTGAGTCTTATACAGTACAGGTGCAACATCGAGTACACACAAGACTGAGATCAAATGCCGGTGCTTAGGTATGTTCTCTGCTGCTGCTGCTGCTTTTATTTACTGTAACTGAAATTAACTGTAAACTGGACCCTTCTACTTAGGACTGCTGATGATAACTACGTACGTACTAAACAAAGTGTCTTTTCGCAATACTCTGACACTCATTCCATTTCCCTATAAAGACAGCCTCCATCTTTCTCTACAAAATGTCTAAGACAACATTCTTTTGGTAGACAAGTTACAGTATGGCGTTTTTTTCGCAAGCTTTTAGAAATCTCCTCATCTTTAGAGAGCTTTGGCATGCATGCACGGCCTTGTTGATCCAGACCGGACCCACGCGCGGGGCTCTGAAAGCCGGCAACTTCTAATGATTTCCCATTAGCTTTTCATCCTCCAGCCCTCTCTCTGATCTCTCTCGCTCCTGGCCCTGATTGCTTTATCGTCTACGGAGATCTGAAATCTTTGCATCAGAATCTAGCGAGGCATTTTGTGTCAAAGAGGGGTTGCTGGGACAATCATTGCTTGCAACATTCCTCCGTCACTTGGTTAGTTCCCTGCTGCATATGCTCTTGATGGTTCCTACTGGCCGGCCTGGGGCTTTTCTCTGTCGTGTTCCACAGAAGCATCCCATGTTGTGTTTTTGCTGCTGCTAAATATGTATCAAGTTTTCCTGAACTGCCCTTCTGTTGGTGGTTTTTACATGCATGCCTTTCTGATGAGTTATTATTATTAGGGATATTTTCTGTACCCTGTTCTTGAAAATGGCGATGCAGTGCTGTTATATTAGTGGTGTATATATGAAGAACAGTCTCTAACAAAAGTATACATCTGTCGAAGCAACAATTAAGATGAACACATCGATCAACAACTGTCATTACTACCACAAATCAGGCCATAACGTGCCTGCATGCATTGCACACACATACAAGATGGATCTGGGAACGCAAACCATGCTTAAAGGACACAGACACTTTGACATTATGAGGAGAAATACAAACGAGCTGCCCGACCATGCAGGTGTCTGGTTCGCAGTAAATTTTTCTGTGACATCAAAGGGGACCAGCAGCAAAGTGTGGATGTGAATGTTGTGGTCTTCAACTTCAATTTTCGTAGTAGTACTACCATTTGCGTAAGCAGGAAAAGTCTCTGAAACATCTCAGAGCAATTCAAGGCTCATTATGTGATGGAACCACCATCCTGCTGTACCACAAATCAAACTGGCTGCAGCATCTCTATTAATGTGCTTTCCGTTTGTGATGTACTCACTCCGGTACGTAATAGTTGTCGTTCCGACACTTTGAACTAGTTCATTTTTAACTTACTTTATTTGTCTTAAACAAAAATTAACAGAGGGAGTATAACACATGAATTTATTAATATACAGAAACGTCTTCAAAATGTTCGTTTTCTAGTAAATTGATGCAGAACATGGTTAAAGCCTCAGTTGCCCTGTCAGTGCATCAGTTGCCATTTTGCACATAACTTAAAACATGCATGACCATTTCTTTTATGTCATGATCTTCTCTATTGAAGAAACTAATGAACAGGCCTGATAACGAACTGAAATACAAGTTTCACTAGATAATACTTGTTTCCTTGTAGCTTTGAACCTGAGTCCATGATGCACCAACCAATAGTATGCTGGTCGCACTCGCTCATACGTAGGTGTCTCTAAAAGCTGAGTCTGCAACCAGTTCTGATTGGATACCTTTGCAACTTAAATTTACACTAGTTTATTCTAGTTTGCAACTTTTTTGACCGGCGCGCCGTGATTCCTCTAGCTAGCTTTAGGGGGTGAAAGCATGATTAGAATCGGCATGAAAAGGCAGGAAAGACCCATCTATATCTTTATTATGCAAGAAAAGAAAAACTCATTGTCTTTCTGCAATGGATGTATAGGTTCAGATTGGCCAAACTAGCAGAAGGAAAGCAAACAGCATTTAGATGAACAACGCCTGTTGTCATGCACGAGCGCAGAAGAGAGGCGCTTACACCGGCGCCGCATGTGACACACCATGTGGAGCGACGACAGAGTTACAGAAGACCAGCACGGGGCCAGACGAGACGATCGAGCCCTTTGCTTGGCCGTGCACGCACTTGTGACTCTCTGACCATGACCAGAAAGAAGCAGCAGTTGCGGCAGTAGTGTAAAAACGAGGGAGGATCGATGATGCACTACTGCTCTATACTGCTGTACCACTGCACTGAGCTGCGCCCACACAGACCATGCGATGCTGCAGATCGGTACTCCTACGTAGGATCAGCAAGCTCATCAAGTTTGAATATGAGAGAGAGAGAGAGAAGCTTGGAAGCTTCACGGATGTGAGGAGTCCTGGGAGGACACTACTACTCACGTGTGGCAGTCCACGACCACGAGCTTGGACGCATGCCCTGTTCCCTCGCAGCACCCATACGCACACAGTTACTTGGGCACCCCCCGTCGTTTGCATCCACGGGGCTGCAGACGGCCTGCTTATTGATTGCTCTACAGCCACCCCGCCCGTGCACCTGCGCGCTCTCGCTGCCTAGCTAGTCCTTGCATGCATGCTGCTTCAAAGCCGTGAGAAATGGTGGATGACAACATGCATGCACGACATGGACAGGGAAGATGATCTCATGCTTGTTGCTTTGGTAATATT
Organism: Tuctoria greenei; assembly: GCA_036927565.1. Lineage (NCBI taxonomy): Eukaryota > Viridiplantae > Streptophyta > Magnoliopsida > Poales > Poaceae > Tuctoria > Tuctoria greenei. Next base: position 1,485,315 of record JAYESD010000012.1, on the reverse strand, counting down.
GACTTACCTGCTGCAACTAGCTGAATATATCATTTTTTTGGGAAGCTACACACACATCATTTTCATGCTGTTTCTTCAAAGATTAAAACATTGGACTAATTATGGGATATAGATCTAAATATCAAAACAGCTGAACTAATTGATGCTAGTAATATGTTATCTGACACGCTGGATTTTTGTACCAAGAGAAAATTACGATTGGCTTCAGATTATCGAAATTTTCAGTCCACCATCCAGATGCTTTTAGTTAAGCCTGGATTTTATGCGTGGAGATGAGGGTGGCCAATTAGGATGTACTCCCTCCGTCTCTAAAAGTTTGTCGCTTTATAGTTCAAAAATGAATTACAAAGCGACAATCTTTTAGGGACGGAGGAGTACTTACAAGTTGTTCGACCAGAAGGTTCTTCTTCTCTGCGCAAGGATCAAGGCACTACTCATGTATCCAGCTACGTACTGTACTCTGTACGTACTAGAGCATGCTAATCTACTGCTAGCTAATGATCGTAAGGTCTAAAAGCATCCAAACACAACACATGGACGAAGGACATCCATGAGACCGTACCGATGAGAGAGACAGAAAGATGAGAGACTACATAGACTGATGTGCCCGTGTGTGAGAGTTGGGAAAAGTTACGAGTGGTATGTGGTGGATGTGGAGCAGCGGTGAATTCACATCTTTACAGCCCCTTTAAGTGGTCACAGACTTTAATCATCAGTTTTGCCCTAATGCTCTCTGACTTCTGCTGCATACACTACACCTCGATCCAATCTCTCTCCCTCTCTGCTAGCCCTTCTTTCCCTCTCTTTCTCTGGAAAAGAGACGGAAATGTTCTCTGAAAAGCTTCCTTTGTCTAGCAACCTCCCCATCTTTGGAGTGCCTTTTTCTCCTTTTCCGTTTTCCTACACAAAAAAGTTCTCTAGTGCATGCATGCATAGATGAGGTGTATGAAGAATCAACCTTTCATGCAATGCAGCCGCGGCGAAAGATTTGGTCTTCCATTCCAAGCTCTAGCCTAGATCTTCCAATAGTCTTGTCTACACTCTCTACACTGTTGTATCTACTATAGAACTACTAGGTATACGTAATAGTACAACTCTAGGAACAAACATGAAGAAACATACACATTTCACTTTAAATAAGCCTGGAAAATGCACTAGCTGTGGATCTAAGGTAGCCCACTGTGTATGGCTGAGATGTGCATGGCAGTACTGTATGTCTCTCTGTAAACTATCTGCTCTTAGACTAGGCTTTAAACTCTGATGCAAAGAGAGGCTAGGAAGTACTGTACATATGAACATCTAGAATCTAGATCTCTCCCTCTCTTTAATCAAGTACACCTAATTGTCTAATCATCGACATTACCTTGCAGGTATGTGAGTGGTAATCATGCTAAAGTCCAAGATTGCAGCTGTGTTTTCTATGCAGCTGCCTAGGGAGCTGGGAGGAGAGGCTTTCGCATACACATTTTGGCCTCTCGCTCTTCACATGCATGGAGCTTTATGATCTGATTACAACACTGAGACAGACAGCTTCGTCTTTCGCAATGTTCTGCGTGCCGTCTTCCTCCAGTGAGTATAATTTACATCTCTCTCTCTCTCTCTATTATTCTAATCACCTTAATTATTTCCTGAACCAGCTAGTGTCAGTAGATTGCACGAATACACATATGTTCTTTAACATACAGACAACAGTATCGTCATAGCAAACTGCATGCATCATATATACACATATATAAGCCCTACGGTATCTTTCTCTTTTTTTTTTTTGATAATGGCAGTATCTTCCTCATGCATGCAATGATATGATAAAGAATTGGCGACATTTCAGAGAATCTCGAGATGAAGGGCCGGGAGACGTTGTGAAGCACGATACATGTCTAGAAAACTGGGTTTTAACGGCATCTAGGTGTGGCGCGTCATCAGCAGATAATGTGGGCCTGATCTCTAGCTAGCTATAGCTAGAGAAGATGACATTCTTTGCATGTTTGTTTCATCTCTCTCACTGGTCACACTCACAACATCAACTTACATCACGAATAAATATATGAAAAAAATGTGATGATCTCTGTCAGCATGCAGCAGTGTTCTTCCCTCCCCATTATTTTATGCATATTTCTCCAGTCAAAGATAGATCTAGACCTGACCACAAATGCAGTGGGCCACATGTGAGCATGGGGATAGGTCATGTGATGTACCCACAATATGTCTACCACAAACAAATCATTAAAGCAGCCTTGTCATATGTGGAACAGAATCTTCCATAATATTCAAACTCCACAGCCAATCCCACACACTGCACTATACTGGAGCAAATAGTTGTATCACACATGCATGTATAACTGCTGCTCTTGTACCTCTAGCTAGTCCTCATCTCTGCATGCGCCCTCCACTCTTTGGCGATAACTTTGCTTCTTGCTGATAGTTTTATATAATGAATTGTTTTTTTTGTTTCTTCTTGGTCATGCATCGAAATGTAGCTACCAGGCTTTTATTGTTTTTGTGCAAGCAGTTGGCCAGGGCCAGTACCAAAATGTACTGCAATAGGCCAGATATATGGAGCTGGCCAGCTAGCTGCCTCCTGCATTGATGCAGAAGCATATGTTGCTTGCAGCCTGTGGCATGCCTGTGAGTCCTTGCATGCCAAAACCAAAACCCTAAGCAAGGTAAGGTAGCTGCATCAATTTCACCTGCGGGCAGGGCGCACTCAGCCCTGAGATGCATGGATCCGGGTCTAGCTAGTTTGACTGGACCAAAGTGGCCATGGCCACTGCCTTGGTGCTTGCTTGGAACTTGCAAGTCGTCAAAGAAGGGAATGAGTGCAGAAACATGCATGCATGCACAGGTCCAGCTAGCCCTGTGTGAGTGATCTGTACATGCAAGAGCATTGAACTTGCATTGGAAGTACTCATCACTCAATGGGTAGCTAGCCAGCATGGCAGTGACTGAACAATTGATCACAGAACATGATGCTATTATGTGTGCATCGATATGGGAACCAGAGAGACATGAAAAACGTTGGTTTTTGTTGGTTCCAATGCGGCCGGGTTGAGATGTTGGGGCGGGGGGGGGGGGGGGGGGGGGGGGTGTAGAGAGGAATCAGGAATGTTTGTTTTCTTGCACCTTGGTATGATATTAATGGAAGCAGGAGCAGCCTTGCATCACACATCCATGTACTCCAGCATCAGCAGATGCCAGGGAAGCTAGAGCAATGGCAACAGAAAAATGATGTTTGCATCAAAAGTTGATCCCTATAGCTAGCAACCTCTCTGGATGGATGCTCCTTGTAGATGGTCATAACTCCATTTACCAGTAGTACCTCTCTCTCTCTCTCTTCTCTCTTCCATGGATGGAAGTCACGGGCCTGCCTTGAAACTTGCAAGCCTCCAGTCCAGCCGGCAGCAGCAGCACGAAACAAAAGTATCACTCGTTGTTTACAGCCAGGGCACTAGGGCAGGCAGGCATGTGTGGACTGCTGCGACTGCAGCTAGCTGTGGGTGGGGAGAACAATTTGCTCACTAAATACCATGAAGATACCGGCCGTGCAGTGTGCAATTATCTATGCGCTTCCCGTCGCTTCTCTGCACGGATCGATTCATCAGACAGCAGCTGCGTGCAGCGTGCTCTGCTCTTCTCTGCTGCATGCGATGCGACCTCTGCAACCTTTTGTTTTTCCTCCTATTTTTCCCTTCATTTTTTCTGTTAGGTTTAATCCCACATTAGATATTGATGATGGGGGAGCCCAACATATAAGGTGGAGGGAACCTCACCTATCAGGCTAGTCTTTTTGGTTGAGGTAGCCCAGGACCTTGGTTGGTGCTCCGTTTGGGCCTGTTTGCGTAGCAGGCCCGTTGCGATTTGGGCTGGCGGCAGGGGCCCGTTCGCGTGACGGGTCGGACCACGTTCTAACAAGTGGTATCAGAGCCAGGTCGGAAACTCATAACGTCTCCCAGGCCACACACGGATATCGAGCCGTCGGAGAGACCTCCCGGACCACATGAAATCGGACTGTCGGAGTGGTGTCCACCCGAGTGTGAAGGGGAGTAGGACCACCCGATGTGTGATGAAGGGGGAGATTGTTAGGTTTAATCCCACATTAGATATTGATGATGGGGGAGCCCAACATATAAGGTGGAGGGAACCTCACCTATCAGGCTAGTCTTTTTGGTTGAGGTAGCCCAGGACCTTGGTTGGTGCTCCGTTTGGGCCTGTTTGCGTAGCAGGCCCGTTGCGACCTGGGCTTGCGGCAGGGGCCCGTCTGCGTGACGGGTCAGGCCGCGTTTCTAACATTTTCAAATCAGCTGCCCGTGCCTGCGTCGCGATCCGTGCACGGTCTTGTTGCCAAGTGTTGTTGTTCGTCGACCTCCTGCCTGCCTGCCTATTCCATCACGTCGAATCACCGATCGCCCAACGTTCGTACACGCACGCGCGCAGCGGAGAGAGAGGACATTCACGGAGGCATCTGTTCAAATCTCAAGGACACCCGGCAGGGACAACGGAAAACAGCAACAGTGGTGTTGGAAGCGTTTGGTTCCTGTGCTGCACTAGTGCTCTGCAGTGATTTTGGAACGAAAATGGCATGGTGATTTGTAGCAAAGCAGGAAGGTGGACACAATAATTAACTGATGTTTACATAGCTAAAGTGTATATAATAATAATAACTACTCTCGCTCTTTCGGAATAGTTACTGTTAGGACAACTATTTGCAGTTTATTTTTAGTTGGATCGTTTTGACTGAAACGACACTTATTATGAAACCAAGGGAGTATTTAATTCCACCTCCAAGCAACACGTATGCCCTAGCTGGGGATTAGTAAGAAATGGAGCCACACAAGTGAGGGTAAAATGCCAAAAGAAACAAACCATATCGTCGTCCCTTCTTCTCCCCTCCAACAGCTAGCAACACACTGATGAAGCACCCACACACCCTGCACTGATCATGCACAGATATCCATGCATATGCATATATAATGATGAGTGAGAGAGAGAGAGCTAGGTCTGAGTCGACGACAGAGAGAGAGAAGGAGAGCCATGCAGCGGTCCAGGCCTGATCCACACGAGAGAGAATATTTGAAGTGGCTTGCTCTGCTCGTGAGGTGTGTCGTCGTCGCGCGCATGTGTTTATGTGTGCGAGTGCGAGACAGTGAGACTGGAGATAGAGCTAAAGAGGCCGGGGCAGCAGCCTTTCTTCCTCCTCTCACCACTCCCTTCTTCTGAGATCTCCCGGACTCTCTCCCAACCGTGCTGCCGCCATGGCTTTCCTAGTGGAGAGGTGCGGCGAGATGGTGGTGTCGATGGAGATCAGCTCGCCGCCGCCGCACGCGACGACGAAGCCGGTGCCGGCTCCGTTCCTGACCAAGACGTACCAGCTGGTGGACGACCCCTGCACCGACCACATCGTGTCGTGGGGGGAGGACGACGGCGCCACCTTCGTCGTCTGGCGCCCGCCCGAGTTCGCCCGCGACCTCCTCCCCAACTACTTCAAGCACAACAACTTCTCAAGCTTCGTCAGGCAGCTCAACACCTATGTATGTACTACGCCGACCCATGCAATGCATGCTCTTGTTTCTTCATTTGCTCTTCTTCTTGTATATATCTCATGCATTAATTGTTCTTGATGTGTTGCTGATGATGTTGGACACACTGGCCATAATTATTTGCCCATGGTTTATTTGGCTTTGTTGGCCAATGGCTGAAGCATTGCTTATGGCTTTCATTTTGCTAGCTGCTCGTTGGAAGAACTTCTTGGTCTCTAGCTTGTTTCCTAGAATATATATGTGACAGGCGTCCAAAAGTTTTTCTTCACCGGATTTGGTTAATTGCACTATACTACACGATGGGAAAGGCATTGGTGTGACCCTGCCATGCCAACTAGCCAAAGCCAACAATTAATCCATTTCTTGTTCCCCTAGCCTGTGACTAATAATGCACCCGTTTCTGGTTTGCTATCTACTGTTCTCTTAGCTTGCTTTCTCGTGTTGACTTTTTGAAAGGGATTTCAAATGCTCTTCCTCCTCTAAAGTTTTGAAAAGAAGAAGGTTTAATTAAGGCCTTCAAATAATACTAAGGTTTTATATCTTGGTGATCGAGCATGCATGCGTATCTGTTAATTACTACGCCATACCTGCAACTAATCTTCTTAGAAGTATTTCTCGTTCCCAATCATTGGGAAAAGATTGACAGGGAATCGAACATATATGGAGATATACCCTATGGTATTCTGTGCCAAGTAGGAGTATATACCATGCATTAACACCTCAGATGACATGACTTCTGTTGACTGCATAGCAACGTTGCATTCCCCGTGTGCCATGGATGGTAGCTGCGATTGCAATGTTCTGCAAGTATCATTGCATGGATCCCATTCTTAATTCGCAGTAGTGTGTTGGTGTTGCAAGAGAACGAAGTAATCTTAATTATTTGCGTTGTTGTTGCTGCTGCAGGGTTTCAGGAAGATAGTGGCAGACAGATGGGAGTTCGCCAACGAGTTCTTCAGGAAGGGAGCCAAACACCTCCTCGTCGAGATCCACCGGAGGAAGTCGTCGCAGCCGATGCCGACGCCGCTGCCACCTCACCAGGCCTTCCACCACAACCACCACCATCTTCATCACCACCACCTCAACCCCTTCTCCCCGCCCCCGCCCCCGCCGACTCATCCCGCCGTGTACCACTTCCGAGAAGAGCCCGCCGCCGCCGCGCACGGTGGTGCTCACGGCGGTGGCGGTGGCAATGACGGCAACGGCGGCAGTGGCGGGGAATTTTTGGCGGCACTGTCGGAGGACAACCGGCAGCTGCGGCGGCGCAACTCGCTGCTGCTATCGGAGCTGGCGCACATGAAGAAGCTCTACAACGACATCATCTACTTCCTGCAGAACCACGTGGCGCCGGTCACGAGCCCCTCGTCGGTGGCGGCGGCGAACGCGCCGGCAGCTGCAGCTTGCGGCGTGGCGCCGTCCTCCTGCAGGCTGATGGAGCTGGACCCGGACTCCACCTCCCCGACACCACGGCCGGCGGAGGCTGTGCCCGGGGACGCCGACGACGACGATGGCACGGTGAAGCTGTTCGGTGTGGCGCTGCTGCAGGGCAAGAAGAAGCGGCTGCTGCACCGGGAGGACGGGGACGACCATGGCCAGGGATGCGAGGTCTAGGTAGCTGTCGTGTACATACAGAGCTGGGGTCAGAGAGGAGGAGTAGCTAGGTCGTCGTTAATTAGCTAGTCTTTGTTTATTTTCTTTTTCTTTTAAGTTTGTGCCGAGATTAATTTGCAAGGTGCTTCAATAACCTGAGAGAGAGAGAGAATTTCGACTAACTAGGAGCATCATGCATGATGCATGGATGACGATGAGTCAAAGCAAGCAAGTAGTTGCTGAGACTTGCACCTCATCTTCAGATGTTCTCTCTGGACGTGCATGAGATCCGAGAAGCTTTATGCTCTCCTGCTCAGAAAGACTACCTCTAGTTGACGAATGGTCTGTTCGTTTCCTAGCTTATAGGTGCTGAATTATATAATCTGTGTCGGTCTATTTAGCACTCCAGATAATTATAGCTTTCAGGTGTAAAGAAGACAGCAAACCTCTTGCATTGATTGTTTCGTGTGTCAATTATTCTCACGCACGCCGCTTCCGACGAAAGCCATGTCGACACTGCTTCCGGCCTCGTCGACGGCGATGTGCTTGCGATGGAACCCAAGGTAGGCCAGCCAGCCAGCGTGTCGGTGAAGGAGAGCACGAAGGCGACGACGACGGAGACCGCCGCCGCGGTCGCGATGGCGGCGAGCTAGGAGCGCCCTCTTCGGCAGCGGTGGGCCGTACTTTTTATGCGAGAGGAATGGTTGGGCCGTACTTTTTTCCTTTGAAGATGAAAATGGGCCGTGATATATAAGGCTTCAGTACCCGTTGGCGCGTGGGCTGTATAGCAGGCTTTTCTTCTGTTCCCCCTTCCGTTAGTTCACTATCTTCACTTCACGAAATCAGGACATGTCCTTCTGATTTCGCGAGCCTTTACTCCCTCCTCCAAATATTTATCACCGACTAGTTAAAAAAATGAACTAATCAGTGATACTCACTCCTTTCTCGAAAATTTGTCGTCTTTTTATTCATTTTTATATTAGAAAGCAACAAACTTTCGAGAGAAGTAAATATTTAATGATGAAAGAAGTAAAATGCATCAACACAAGGGAGTGAGGCAGGCCCGGGACGACGCTAATGTCTTACTGTAATTGAGAGAGACGAAGACAATGGAGAGCTACAGCTAGAATGCAATGCAGGCATTGACAAACAGGGGGTGACAAATCATCACCCCTTCCATATTCTTTTCTCCTAATTTTCATCTGTACACTGGTCTACAAAAGCTTCAGTACAACAACATCAATCCACGTGGCAAAGGCCAAGGGCCAAGCTGGGGGCTTTTGGCATAATCATCAACTTTTCTACCTCTTACACAAGACTACTACCAGACACTTCAGCTCTTTTGTCTCGATGAGTTTCAGGCCATCATCCAACCTCCTCAAACAGAAACACGCACACCAGCAAGAGATTGGCTCAGTCACTCATCAGTCATCTCCTCGGTTGATGCTTGACGGATGCAAGAATGGTTCGTGTTAATTAGGCTTTCTGGATCATAGAGCGCGACGAAACCCCGTGCAAAAGTTTTATGAACCCGAGGAAACTGAGCTTCCCGTCGGCGTGTCTAATCCAATCTTGGAGGACGACGTGAAGAGGCACCGATGGTCCAAGTCCAAGTTCCTGAACGGTCGAACATATTAAACATGAGTGATGTTCAGTAGTCATGCATATGCACGAATGTGTGCAGCTGAAATCATTACCGATGCAAGTTCTTCTATCACAATAGGCCGGTTGCCTTCCTTGTCGAACAGCTCGTACGCGCGTCGAGCGTGCTGTTCCCACGCATCCAAAGCTTCCATCTGGTACACGCTGATGGCGGCTGCGGCAAACTCTTCGAAATCCAATTTTCTGTACTGAAGAGTGCAAACCTAGTGCCATGACAAGAGCAGCTAAGTTTCTGTGATTTATATCTGCACTGAATCTGATACAGTACAAGATAGTGCAAAGGTCACTAACCGTGTTAACAAAGTCAACAACCCTAGAGTCCTTCATTGCATCTGTGGAATTTTTCACCAAGGCCTGCATGTTCCATTCACATTTCAGCAGCCGAGTGGTACGAGTTATCGTGAAGTGCAAAGAAAAGCTCAATTACTTACCGATTTCAAATTTTGCAAGGAGATGTAACCGGTCTTGCTTAGACTCATCAATTCAAACTGCCCCCTTACATAGAAGAGTTGATTTGTTGTCAACGTCTTGGCCAGGGCCTAAAAAAAGGAAAGAGATAAGCATTGTATGCCATCAGTTTAAGTTATGCAAAAAAAAGACCCTACAAATCTTTTTGGAAGTTTGATTTAATGCATACCCGCAAAGCAGACTTTCGCAGTGAAGATGAACTGATGTAAGCTCTCATAAGCTTGTAGATCATCATATCTAACGGAACTTTAACTTGCTGAGCATTTTGAATCCACGGATGGCCTAGAGTTATCATTTATTTCAGTAAGAAGTTAATCATTTTAACCACAGGATAAAAGTGTGCAACAATGCAAAATGAATCCGCCGCTTACTGAGAGCTTGTGCAGCAGTCATTCTCTTGCGGTAATCCTTATTAAGAAGCCTTTTTACAAAGTCTTTAGCTTCGGCGGTGAGAGTGGGCCATGGAGCCTCATCAAAACTTGGCTCTGCCTTCAGCACAGCTCGAAAGATTCCTGACTCAGTGCGCGCCCAGAAAGGCCGGCTCCCACAAAGCAAGATATAGGCAATTACTCCAATGCTCCACATATCTGCCTCAGTACCATATGATCGGTGTAGCACCTCCGGAGCAACGTAGTAAGCACTTCCGACAATGTCATTGAGTCTTTCGTCTGCAAAATATAATGATCACATGATGAGAATATGTCAAATTACTGCAGTAAGATTTAATGTAGCAAGGATAAATAGTACATATCGACTAACGGAAATCAATAAGACCAACCTGGCTTCACAAAGTCAGACAAGCCAAAATCTATGACCTTCAAAGCAGAGGTTTCATCCTTCGAAGAGAAAAGGAAATTCTGGAAAAAGAAACCACAAATACATCAGCATGCTGGAAACAACTATATTGCATGCTGCCTAAACAATATTATTCTGGATAAAAATCTACAGAAGCAACAACAGAAATACAGAACAGATATGGTATTCAATTGTCTTGGCCTCTTGGGTGAGTTTGTGCACGTTGGCATCCCAGGTCGACGATACTGAATATCACTATGCCAAAATTTGATTTAGACCTACCTCTGGTTTCAGATCACGATGAACGACACCTTGAAGATGGCAAAATGATACAACACTCAAAATTTGCACCATAACAACCTTTGCATCCTCTTCAGAATACTTTCCGCCTCTGCCAAAATGACACTTATGATCAGAACGCTAGCACCATTAGAATTGTTAGAAATCATTTAAAGGTTGGTATTAATTATGGCTGTAGACATACCTCGCCAATATTTTATCAAGGAGTTCGCCTCCTTTGCATAACCTGGAACAGAAAACGAAACAGCTACAATAAGCTAAAGATGATCAATAATAGTCTTTATTCTAAAATCATAAACCAAATTATAATAAATGAGCTCAGATCCTGAAAATCTGGCACCTACAGCGTTGTTCGCCGTCATTATTAAGCATTAATAGTAAAAATCTAGCAATAATGGGTTAGGTAGTTTGTTGTTGGGTTATTGATAAAACAACTGAAGATAAATATTTGTATCAATTTGTGTGATGACAAAAATGTTTCAGTTCTCATGTATGATCTCATGGACCTTTTATCACTGACAGTCAGCAGTAGTGCCAAACATTCTACGCAAAATAAGTTTTCTTAAGTCTGAACCATTCTAATAAATAGGAGTAACTACATGTGGGAGTAGAAAAGATTTTCCCATACAATCACTATAACCTCATAATATTCAACAATATATGACAATAGAAGATAAAAACCCATTCGGTTTAAAGTGTAAACTTACTCCATAACTATATACACATTATCTTCATCCTCAAAAGCATCATAAAACTGCACTAGGTTGTTATGGCCTGATAGAGAACTCAACATTCTCACTTCTCTTCTTACATCTTCAATTGCAATAGCAGTCGTCATCTGACAGAAGACCATCGGGTGAGAATGTTAAACAGTTGAGCTTAAATATGAATTGATGCTAATTTGCGGGAAAAAGTTATCAAGAAGATAAATAATCCCATTGTAAGAATAACCCACATACAATATGCGTGCTTTGGAAACATCATTTTGATACAATTAATCGCTGGTTAGAATGTGTAACTATCAGAAGAAAAAAAATGGTCCTCTTTAGAAAGACCAGCAAAATGGGCCAACAAGAAACAGTAATAGGCACACACACGCAGATCTCATGGCACAAATAATGGTAGTGTGATCCATCCAACGACCAGTACTTTCAGCTCAGAATTACTACAACAACAACAGTGCTCTGGACAAAGAATAAGTGATCAATTATAGATAGCAAGAAATAAAATGTGTCTTACTGGCACCAATGCCCACTAGAAAGTAGTGGTAAAAAACACAGAGCATTTGAAATGGAATCGACTTACGGAAAGCTGCATTAGGAATCCTTATTATTATCCTTCTATTTCGCTCGCTTCTCATATCAGCGAATAAACCTTGAGCTAATTTTCTAGAAAGGGTGCAAGCCAGAAAACCAATGTTGTCACCATTCTATTATTGACAAATAATACATGAACTGTTGGACTGTGTTTGGGTCTAGCCTGTATGGCCCATCTATGTATCTATAAATATGTACCGAGACCCTATGATTAATCAAGCAATCAATTCTATCATGGTATCAGAGCGAGTTCGCGATGAAGGACCTCGGCCAGCTCCACCACTTCCTGGGCGTTACGGTCGAGCACCGTCCGGACGCTCTGTTCCTCCACCAGCGCCAGTACTGCCTGGATATCCTCGAGCGAGCGGGCATGGCTGATTGTAAGCCGTGCTCCACTCCCGTGGACACTCAGGCGAAGCTGGCTTCGGCTGACGGCGCCTCGGTCGCCGACCCCACCTCTTACAGGAGTCTTGCAGGTGCCCTGCAGTACCTCACCTTCACCAGGCCGGATATCTCATACGCGGTTCAGCAGGTGTGTCTCCACATGCATGATCCGCGGGAGACGCACCTCACGGCGATGAAGCGGATTCTTCGGTACCTGCGCGGCTCCCTCGACTACGGCCTTCTCCTTCGACGTGACTCGCCTTCAGAGTTGGTGGTCTACACCGACGCTGACTGGGCGGGGTGCCCTGATACCCGCCGTTCCACCTCTGGCTACGCCGTCTTCCTGGGGGGGAATCTTGTCTCCTGGTCCTCGAAGCGGCAGCCCGTGGTTTCTCGCTCCAGCGCTGAGGCGGAGTACCGCGCCGTGGCTAACGGCGTAGCAGAGGCGTCTTGGCTCCAGCAGTTACTTCAGGAGCTCCACTCCCCTGTCGCCCGGAGCACGTTGGTCTACTGTGATAATGTCAGCGCCGTTTACCTCTCCACCAATCCCGTTCAGCACCAGCGCACGAAACATGTGGAGATTGATCTTCACTTTGTTCGTGAGCGGGTTGCACGCGGGGAGGTTCGAGTTCTCCACGTGCCGACGACGTCACAGTTTGCCGATATCTTCACGAAGGGACTCCCGTCGACTTTATTTTCTGAGTTTCGGTCCAGTCTCAACATCTGTTGTGGCTAGATGTTGGGACTGCGGGGGGGTGTTGGACTGTGTTTGGGCCTAGCCTGTATGGCCCATCTATGTATCTATAAATATGTACCGAGACCCTATGATTAATCAAGCAATCAATTCTATCATGAACAAGTAAGCACTACATATGCAACAGGGAGAATGCCAGCCTGGCTCATAATAGCACTAGTCGGGCCGCGGGTACTGAGCGTCTACAGGGTTTTAATTAAATGATCCGTCATAGGAGTACAATAGAAGGAAAGCGCTTAATGAGTAAACTCTTTAACAGAATTTAAGTATCGAGCTGTGATTCAACAGTTCTGCACCCTTTTGACCTGCAATCTATCGGAACGAAACTCGTGCTTTCTATCCACACTTGGATGAAATGAAACATGAGGAAAGAAGACGGAGCATCAGTCTCAGCAAACGATGCCGCCATGAGCATGACATGAGGCCAATCAATGCAGGAAGCAGTCGATATCCAAATGTAGAAGGCTCCTCCAGCCTGAATGTGATGAGGCTACGCCATGAATACTGAAAAGCGGCGAGCTTCACCGGCGCCACGAGGTCACCCTGCCATCAGCAATCACGAGCACCCCGGGAGCTAAAAGCAAGCCTAAAGGTACGAGTAGAAGTATCTACTTTCTGCTAATCAGCCAGTTAATGTGCTTTAACCCAGCTTGATTAGCAACGTTCTACAAAACTGATGGTAGTGCATACGGAACTTCCTAATTATACTGAGTGTCGAGCCAGGATCCAAGAATACAAGCATAGAAACTGAACCTGAACAAGCTGAAAGAATTCAGAATCCAAATGCAAGTCTTGGTCAACATATAGAGAACGAATTAAAAAGACTGGATCTTGACGACAAAACTGAGCATAGCAGCATAGTCTAGACATGCTGGAATCCAACCACGCAGAAATCTGACAACAGATTGGTCAAACATGCAGAACGCAACTGAACGGAAACAACATCAAAGAACGGAAAGTGCAGAGACATTCTTCAAACACCAAAAGATGCAGATTGGGATATGGCAATGGCAACAAGACGAGAGAGGGTGTGTCGAACCTTGGCCTTGGGGATGACCTTGACGGCAACATCCTGGCCCTTGTGCTCGCCCTTCTTGGCCCTGGCGGAGCAGGTGTAGCCGAAGTGGCCACGGCCGATCTCTTCGCCGAGCTCGTATTTGGCGAACAAGTGCCTCGAGAAGCCGAAGCTTTTGTCCAGGCCGAACTCCGGCTCGCTGCCCTCGGGGATGGACGCTTCGTTGGGCTTCACCGAGCCGTGCCGCCGCGCCAGGAGCGCGCGTATGTGCTTCGCCGGCGACGGCGGCAGGAACGGCCGCTTGAACCCGCCGCGCGCCGGCGTCGACGCCACGCTCGAGTTCGCCGGCGAGCCCTTGTAGCTCGACGGCGGAAGCGGGCTCGGCAGGTAGAACGGGAACTTGGGCTGCTTCGGCGTGCCCGGCTTCACCGCAGGCGCCGGCGACGGCGCGGAGGCGCCATTCCGGGCACTGGCGGCGTCGCCGGCGCCCGAGGTTACATGGGGATCCCCCTCCGCCTCAGGCTCCGGGATTTGTGTTGGCTTGCCATAACACAGACCCATGGGGATTCTCCTCCTCCTCCTCCTCCTCCTCCTCCTCTAGCTTAAACGACCCCAAATTGAAGCAAATGCGTGGAATCGCTCCAACAAATGAAGCAAAGGTGCGTCAAAGATGCGATTTGAATTCAACAACCGGAGAAATCACCCTGAATCGGTCGCAAGGGAGACCCATGGCCTCCAAATTCTGCCTTGACTCGGAGCGAACAACAGGAACCAATAGCCGAAAAGAAGACGAAGATCTTGCGCAATATTTGTACCCCAGAAACAGGGGAGAAAACAGGCAAAAAATCCTTTCCTAGCAGTTGCCACACACAGACAGAGCCCAGGCACAGCAAAATGCCAGGGAAAGAGAAGGGTCTGGATGGGTGGATTGGATCAGACTATCGCCCAAAGAGAAAGAACATATTCCTTGATTCTTGAAGTGACCAAACAATTGAAAAAGCTGGAAGCTTTGAGCGAAAGGCTTGGATCAGAGGGGAATGGGGATGGGCACTAGAGAACCAGCTGGTGAGTTGAATCTTGTGTGAACTGGGAGGGGGGAAAGGGGTGGAAGAGGCCTGCCTCTGCCTGCTTGGGTGCTTTCTTTCGAGCTCTTTTCTTTTGGTCATCTCCTTTTTCTTTTCTAGCCCTATGCAGTGCTTTTGTGAGGTGGGGTTGGGGTGGCACAGCACAACATTGCCATGGGTGACACTTCTTTTGTTCCTAGCTTTGTTGTCATCTGCTCGCCATCACCTTCACCTCACCCTTCGTGCATTGCGTGGATTCAACCTGCTACAATCTCGATAAAAAAACTGTTACAAGCTAGAACACCATCAAAATGGGAATCATTTACTTGAATTCCCTGAAAATCATTTGCAGTTCTTAATATGCCATGAAATTACTCAATCCCAAACAAGGCCAGGCATTTTTTTCAGAAAATGGAATGCTCGTTTCCAGCCCCTGCAAGAAGGCGCCATCAGCAGGGCAAATATTTACTACAACTTGACTTGAAAGCCATATCAAGATTGCAACATAATGTTTCCATATACAACCAGTTGTTTGTTACAGATATGTGCAGGGTGATAATTTATGGTGCTGTCGCATTCACTGTAGCTTCTTCCCCGAAACCCAGAGCACAGGCTGTCCCCGGGAGCTCCTCCTCCAACCTCCTTTAAAGTACAGTATTCGGCAGGGTGATAATTTATGGAGGCATCAATGCTGCTTACTTCATAAGTTAGTACGCCACCTTTCCTTGTTCCTGATTCATCGCCTCAGCGAAGCAAGTTGACTTGAAGACATGGATTTGGGATCTCTCTGACTCGTTCTTCAGATCTGCCCGGCCTCTTGGCTTTTCTGTCACTTTTTTTTTTTTGAACAACACTTTTCTGTCACTGTAAATCTTCGTCGGAGTTTTAAGGTTCTAACTGGGGAAGTTTCCATCTTTTACCGGTTTGCTAGGAAGGATAAGCTAATTAAGCAGGTAAGATGGACGGCTTGTATAAATTTCTTCAGACGTCAGATTGATTAAAATCCATCTACGTACGTAGGATCAGTTACATTGGTTATTTGGTTTGCATGCAGTTGTGCACCATTCAGGTTGTGTTTGGGATCACAATACTTATGTCACGCCCGGTCATCGAAAGAATGAACAGATGCTAACTACATGTACACAAGAATCAGTTGAATCGTATATGCATTGACGAAAGTGAAATACCATTACATAGCTATGTTCGAATACATAATAAGTTTTGCAATATGACCCGAAGATCTACAAATACACACCATTAACCTATTTACATCATCTAAACTATTTACAAAGTTCAATATTACAGTGGAAGAATAGATAGATAGATAGTGCTCCATTTTCACAGGCAGTTGCGCGAAGGATCGCCAGCCTAGACCATGTCCTCCGGGTTGACGAAGAAATCTTCCAGTGTCGCTTCTTCTTCATATTCTGAAGGAGAAGGTAAGCGCATAAGTACATAGAGTACTCAACAAGTGTGGAAAGAGGATGACATGAATGGTTAAAATAAGGATAGACCAAATATAGCTTAAGCATTATGCTTAGAACTTAACCTTAGCGCTTTCAATTATCAATTTAATAACAGATAAATATTCCAACACATAATGATGATGATAAATATAACTTGAATCATAAACAACCACCATTTCCCAACTATAAACAAATTATGAATTGGCCCCAAGCCGCTCTTGTCCGTGAGCATGGCTATCATGACAGTCTTCCAAATCTCTACAGAGAGTGTACCCTTTATCCACAAGTAATGATTTCATCCTCTGTTGCCAGTTGGACTGAATAAACCTCTATGTAGCCAGTGGTGATCAACCACATTTCACACTTCCGTAAGTGTGTGGTCAGGAGATCACTACATGGTCTTTACAAAATGTAACACCCATAATTTCATGTACAAAAATTTCTCAAACCCTTGAACATTATTGTATGCATTTTTGGGTGATTTTTGAAGATTCAAACGTGTAGCAAACGATTTAAACTTGAATTTGAATTCAAATCAAAAGAAAAGAAATGAAAAAGAAAAAGAAAAGGAATTAAAACCCTCCCTGGGCCGATTCTCCCCCCTCTGGCCCAATCTCCCTTCTTCCCCCGCCAGCCCAACCGCGCCCTCCCCTCCTCTCTCCCGCTGCCACCCCGGGCCCGCTTGTCATCTTCCCTAGGGGACAATCGCCGTTCCTCTCCTTCCCGCGCGCAACCGTCGAGCACCCCGCGCCCACGTTCCCCCCCCCCCAATCCGCTTCTCCCCTGGCAGTTTTCGCACGCGCACCCCAGCTGCACACCCCCTACGCGCTTAAGAGGAGCCAACGCCCCCATTTTCCCCCTCACCTGAGCCTCCCGGAACCCTAGCCCCTTCACCGCCGGTGAGTCACCTCCGCGCTCGCGTTCCCGTCGCCGCAGCCCCCCTGCTCCCCATTTTCTTGGCCTGACGTGATCACCGCTCCACCAGGAATTCGTCGGACACGCTTGATCGAGTAGATCGTCACTGCGCCGCCAAGATCGTCGCACTCCGACGCCAACCGCCGCCGTTTCTCGTCGTCGACCCCTCTCTGGCCGATTTCACGCCCCGCCACTCCCCTAGGTGAGAT
Organism: Tuctoria greenei; assembly: GCA_036927565.1. Lineage (NCBI taxonomy): Eukaryota > Viridiplantae > Streptophyta > Magnoliopsida > Poales > Poaceae > Tuctoria > Tuctoria greenei. The sequence continues at coordinate 1,467,843 of JAYESD010000012.1, read as the reverse complement.
CCCCTACTCCTCCTCTCTCGGTTCATGCTCATGGCGCGTAGGATCGACGTAGGAATCGCCGTTTGGGCCAGCTCCGGCGAGGTCCGCCGCTGCGGACTCCAGCGCCGTCGCGCGCGTGTGGCCGGCGTCGCCAAGGGCGACGTGGCCGCACCTCGGCCGTTGGTTTGAGTCCGATGACCCAGATTAGATCCTCGTAACGGTTCGTGTAATAAAATCCCGCGCGTCCATTTAAGATCCAACGGCCCATATTCAATTTAGTTTTCCCGCCGTTGCTTTTACACCCCAGACCCCTGGAACCTTGCTTGCTACCCCCTGGACTTCACAGAAATTCAAGTCTAGCCTCTGGGAATTGCAGACTAGCCCCTGAACACCCAAAAATTGGATTTAATCATTTAAATAAGCAATCTAGCCCCTGTAAATTTGTAGAATCATGGATTTAACCCCTGTGCAGTTTAGAAAACTATTTATTTAGTCCCTGGACTTTTATTTATTTGCCGAATATGGTTTTTAGGTGTATTTGAGGTGTAGAAAATAGATAAAAATGGTAATTAAGTGTAGAAATGTTAGGAAAAATTGGTATAAACTATTTTATGCTGTGAATAAATTGTAGAATTCTTATGAAATATATTTTGTCCATGGAATATTTATTATAAATGTTTAAAAATACATTTTGGCCATAGAAAATTCAATAAAAATGGTTTTAGGCTAGAATTAAATCCCAAAAATGTAGGATAAATCTAAAATGCATACTTTGGCCATGTTAAGTAATAAATACTTTGTAGGGACGCATTAGTATAGGATTTTATACCTATGTGTATGTTGTGATGTACTGTTTTGCGTGCTCTTTACTTATTTAGCTTTATTTTACTCTTTCCATGCTTGGGTATATATTTAGAGTCGTTCTACGACCCTAATCTTAACCTCCAAGACCAAGACTTCACCAACACTCAAGTCTTCAATGAAGGCAAGTGCCCTTAACCATCTTGTACCAATTCTAGGGATTTAGATAGATGCATGCTATTAAATTGATATCATATTTCATGTTTACATGCCATGTTCCACATAATTCCTTGTTACTAAAATGGGTTGGGAAGTAGATAGGTCTTATTTATGCTTAGCCATGCTTAGACATTGGGATTGGGATTTCATACTATTGTGCTATGTTAAACTTTATGGTTACTTGAACTTGTGGTGATTATACAATTGTAGTGGATAAGAATCTGGTGGTTGGTTAGTATTGGTATGGTGCAGTTTGCACGAGACCCGGGATTGGGGTTTGTTACTACCGGATTCTAAGGACCGGTTTATGGAGGAAGTCACTAAGCTTTATAGTACCACCACGAGACTGAGATGGGGCAGCTTGGTCAATTAATTAGGTTTCTCCCGATGAAATGCTAGTAGTTGGATGGTGCGAGGAATGATGCGGGTGATCTGCTTTGAGATCCGCAAGGCTCAAGAGGGGGCTCTGGGGCGGAGGGTTACTCCGAGAATCCCCAGTGGTGGAAACCTTAGAGGGCTAGCACTAGTCGGCAGTATCTTTGTAAAGACCATGTAGTGATCTCCTGGTCTCACACCAAAGGAAGTGTGCAATGTGGTTAGCTACCACGGGCAATCAGGGAGGTTCACTTAGTCCACCTGGCAACAGGGGATGAAATCACTGCTTGTGGGTAAAGGGTACACTCTTTGTAGAGATTTGGTAAAACTGTCATGACAGCCGTGCTCACGAACAAGAGCGACTTGGGGCCAGTTCATAATTAGTCTGTGGTTGGGAAATGGTGGTTCATTATAATTCAAGTTACTTTCATTATCATTACTCATGTGTTGATTACTTCTTGAATTATGATATTGGTAATTGAAAGCTAAAGTTAGGTTTTAAGCATAGTGCTAAGCCATATTTGGCCTTCCCTTACTTTAGCCAATCATGTCATCTCTTCCCGCACTTGCTGAGTACTCTATGTACTCAAGCGTTTGATTTTCCATTAGAATATGAAGAAGAAGAAGCGGCACCGGAGGACTACTTCGTCAATCCGGAGGACTTGGCCTAGGCTGGCGACCTTACGTGCAACTGCTGCCTGTGGAGTTGGAGCTTCTCTTACCTATTAGTCTTCTGCTGTAGTTTGAACTTTGTTAACATTGTTGTTAATGTAAATAGTTGTGGTGTGTATTTGTAGACCTTCGGGTCGTACTGTAAGACTATTTATGTACTCGAACATGGCTATGTAATGATATTTCACTTTCGTCGACGCATGTACGATTCAACTGATCCTGGCGTACATGTGATAAGCGTCTGTTCATCCTTATGATGACCGGGCGTGACAAAGTAGTATCAGAGCCATGTTGCCCGTAGGACGCAAGCCTAGTTAGAAATGGCCGAAAATTAGGGACTATACTATTTTCTCATAAAACAGTATTTCCAAAATTTTGTGCTCTCTATCTCAAACCTTGTGCTTCTTGTCTTGCTGTACTTATTGCTTTATTCTAACTTAATTTATTGATTATTGATCTCACTCTCTTCTTTTCAAATGTTTGTAGATGGCGTGAACCAAGCAGACGACTCGTAAGTCGACTGGGGGTCGTGTTCCTCACCACGCCCTAGCCAGTCGCTCCGCACCTCACACCCCCAGGAGGGAGACGACGTTGTTCTCCACTGGGAGTGTTGCTTCGAGGATGTGTGTCCGTCTTCGCTCTCTTCTTCGTGCTGCGGTGTACTGTGAGTACCGTGTTCGCCTAGTCTACCACACCACTAGGGTCTTTGCGCCCTATACTGGTGGACTAGAGTGGACTTCTCAGCTGGCCATCTACTATGACTCGGAGCTGCTACACTCACACTTCTCTCCGGCCTGGAGGAGCTCCCAGCGTGCGGCTGAGGAGGACGCCACGTGGGAGGCGACTACCTACTGGAGTCACGCCCACAGGTTCCGCCTTGGGTGCACGGAGCACGCGTACACCCCTCAGCGCCCTAGTGGCACGGCCGCCTACACTGGACGTGACGTCGAGGGGCCTTTGACCCACCCTCAGTGCGAGAGGCTGGTGGACGACGTGGTGGAGTTGTCTTCGCGACTCCAGCGTTGTCAGCAGGAGCTACAGGACAGCAGGGACCTGGTTGACCGCTACGAGCGACTTCGCCGACGCTACGCGAGGATCACTGCAGATGATCCTAACTCTCCTCAGTACGCTTCGGACATTGAGCCTTGGGACCCGAACTCTCCAGATCGCCGTATGAACTCCCCCCAGGAATCAAGAGAGGACTCGGAAGAAGAAGACCCGGAGATGGAGGTTGAGGAGGACTCCGATGAGTAGGAGTGGACTTGTTTCCCCGCTGGACGACTCAAGACGCCTATCCTTAGTATGTAGGAGCGTGTAGCTGTGCCCTCTCTAGTCTTGAGTTGTGTTATCTATGGTATTGTATTAGTTTGCTTTATGTTGTGTGTGTGTGCGACATGAGTTGTGGAATGCTTCGGCATCCTGTCCACATCCATGTCACTTGTATATAGGCTTGTTAGTGTGTCGTGCGAGTTGTAGAATGCATTAGCATCTTGTCCACATCCGCACTAGTTGGTTAATGAATTTGCTTGCTTTATATATATATATATATATATATATATATATATATATATATATATATATATATATATATATATATATATATATATATATATATATATATATATATATATATATATATATATATATATGTTTCCCTTGATGCATGTAGTTGGGACCGTTTGCCATAGCGTACCCTTCTATATCTCATCTATTGTCCTAAAGTTTCAATTATTCCCTATACAAATGTCTGGAAGAGGTAGAGGTAGAGGTCGTGGAAGGGGTGTTGTGCCCCAAGATGAAGGACTTGGAGGTGTGCCAGGATGGAATGGTAGGGGTGCTCGAGGAGCCCCAGCCGCGCAACAAATGCAGTAGATGATGGCCATCCAAACCCAGATGCTTAACAACCTTACTCAGATTGTCACCAACCTGCAGCAAGCCCCACCCCCACCACCACCAAATTACAACCTTCCGCCACCACCACCTTTTCCACCTAGGTCCTTTCTAAGGGACTTCCTAAACACTCATCCACCCACTTTTGCCACAGTCACTAAACCCATGGATGCCGATGATTGGCTCTGTACAGTTGAAAGCAAGTTGAGGCTAATCCACTGTGAAGGAAGAGAGAAAGTACTATTAGCCTCCCATCAACTCCAGGGACCGGCAGCCGACTGGTGGACTACCTTTACTGAAGCTCACCAGGACCCAGAAAACATTACCTGGGAAGAATTCAGAACCAACTTCCGCAATCACTTTGTGCCTGAGGGAGAAATACAAGCAAGACGCGAAGAGTTCCTTATGTTGAAGCAGGGCCGTATGACTGTGAGGGCCTATTTGAATGCATTCACCCAGTTGTCTTGCTATGCCCCAACCGATGTGGATACTGACTCCAAGAAACAATTCCGTTTCAAGAATGGACTGGATAAGGAGTTGAAGTTTGCCATGTCTTCCAGCGACTACAGCGACTTTCAGAAGCTGGTTGACAAAGCCTTTGAAGTGGAGAGGACTAAAAAGGAACTGGATGATGAGGAAAGAAAAAAGAAGTTGACTATAACACATGCCTCTAGGAGCAATGTACGCCCCCGTCTTAACCCTTCGCCTGCAAACCAGATGACTCGTGCTATGAACTACTCGGGACAGAGATTTCCAAACACCAACTACAGACCACCCACTCCCTACAATCAGCAAATGTGCCAGTAGCAGCAGCCACCACGCCAGCCAATGCAACCCCCACGTCAGCAGATGCAGCCACCCCGCCCCTCAGCTCCAGCTAACCGTCCAAATGGCCAACCCCCAAGAAACCAATCAGGAGGCAACAAGGGCCCGAATAATACTGCGGGAGTACAATGTTACAAGTGCGGAGAATGGGGACACTACGCCAGTAGTTGTCCAAAGAAGCAACAAAACCCATCTGGTCGTGTCAACCATGTGACTCTGGAGCAAGCACAGGAAGCGCCTGATGTGGTGATCGGTATGTTTTCTGTTAACTCCCACCCTGCCACCATATTGTTTGATTCGGGTGCTACACATTCATTTATATCCAAGGATTTCATAAAGAAGCATGATATGGTAGTTACATTCTTGAATGGGCCATTATTGATAAACTCTCCTGGAGGAGAGATGGTGGCAAGGCATCTATGCCGTAAAGTGAGTATAAACATAAGGGGGGTAGTCTTTTGGGCCAACCTAATAGTGTTGGACTCACAAGGATTAGATATCATTCTGGGAATGGACTGGTTGACGAAGAATCAAGGAGTAATTCATTGTGCAACCAGAACAGTTTGCTTAACACACCCGGATGGCACTACAGTAGAGTTCAAGCCAAATCAAACACAAGAGGCAGTAGTACAACTCAACCATCTTGAGAATACCGAAGACATCATGGTTGTGAAGGAATTTCCGGATGTATTCCCAGATGACTTACCAGGTATGCCCCCTGATCGAGAGATTGAATTCGTCATTGAGTTAGTACCTGGAACGACCCCAATATATAAGAGGCCATATAGAATGGATGCTAAACAATTAGCTGAACTAAAAGATCATATTGAGGAGTTATTGGCAAAAGGATATATTCGTCCTAGCTCATCGCCTTGGGGAGCACCAGTTATATTTGTACCTAAGAAGGATGGAACTCAAAGGTTGTGTGTGGATTACCGTGCCTTAAATGAGGTAACGGTCAAGAATAAATATCCACTACCAAGGATTGAAGATTTGTTTGATCAGTTGAGAGGAGCATGTGTGTTCTCCAAGATTGATCTTCGTTCGAGCTACCATCAACTGAAGATTAGACCCTTAGACATTCCCAAGACGGCATTTGTCTCTCGATATGGATTATATGAGTACACAGTTATGTCGTTTGGATTGACCAATGCTCCGGCATATTTTATGTATCTAATGAACAAGGTATTCATGGAGTACTTGGACAAGTTTGTAGTGGTATTCATCGATGACATACTTATCTACTCCAAGACTGAAGAGGAGCATGAAGAGCACCTCAGGATGGCTCTACAGAAGCTTCGCCAACATCAACTGTATGCCAAGCTTAGTAAGTGTGAGTTCTGGCTAAAGGAGGTATCATTTTTGGGGCATGTCATATCGAAATGAGGTATAGCAGTGGATCCAGGCAAAGTGGCAGATGTTCTTAAGTGGGAAACACCCGAGAGTGTGCATGATATACGAAGATTCTTAGGTATGGCTGGTTACTACCGTCGATTCATCGAGGGATTTTCAAAGATCTCTCGACCACTAACCAAGTTGCTTGAGAAAGGAGTTGCCTTCAAGTGGACCCCCGAATGTGAAGTAAGCTTCACCGAGTTGAAGAAGAGGTTAACCAGTGCACCGGTATTGGTGATGCCTGATATGCAGAAGGAGTTTGTGGTTTATTGTGATGCATCTGGTCATGGTTTAGGATGTGTCTTAATGCAAGGAGGACATGTGGTAGCCTATGCTTCAAGACAGCTTCGGAAACATGAGAGGAACTACCCAACACATGATTTAGAATTGGCAGCTGTTGTTCATGCATTGAAGATATGGAGACACTACTTGATGGGAAAAAGAACTGAGATATACACAGACCACAAGAGCTTGAAGTACATATTCACACAACCGGATCTTAATCTAAGGCAACGTCGTTGGTTGGAATTAATAAATGATTTTGATGTGGGAATCAACTACCATCAGGGAAAGGCTAATGTGGTCACTGATGCTCTAAGCAGGAAGGGACAATGTAATAACTTGTCAGTACAAGCTCTTCAACCCCAGTTATGTGAAGAGTTTGCAAGGTTAAACCTATGTCTAGTGTCTAGCACTGAAGCAGTTGCTATGGAAGTGGACTCAACCCTTGAGCGTGATATACGAGAAGGACAAAAGAATGATGAGAAGGTCAAGGAGATCAAGCAATTGATGAAGAAGGGAAAAGCTCCGAACTTTAGAGAGGATGAACAAGGAACCTTATGGCTTGGAAAGAGAATTTGTGTTCCAGATATCAAGGAGATTAAAGAGTTGATACTAAGGGAAGCCCATAACTGATCATACTCCATTCATCCCGGAAGCACAAAGATGTATCAAGACCTTAAAGATCGATATTGGTGGCATGGGATGAAACGGGATGTAGCAGAATATGTGGCCATATGTGATACATGTCAATTGATTAAGGCGGAACATGAAAGACCAGCAGGGTTATTGCAACCAATCAAAGTGCCAAAATGGAAGTAGGAAGAAATTAGTATGGATTTCATTGTGGGACTACCAAGAACACAGTCTGGATACGATTCTATATGGGTTATTATGGATCGTTTGACTAAAGTTGCTCACTTTATTCCCGTGAAAGAAACATACAATGGCCCCAAGTTGGCGGAACTGTACATCTCCAGGATTGTATGTTTACATGGAGTTCCTAAGAAGATCATCTCAGACAGAGGCACTCAATTCACCTCAAGATTCTGGCAGAAGTTGCATGAATCAATGGATACCCGTCTAAATTTTAGTTCGGCGTATCATCCTCAGACTGATGGTCAAACTGAACGCACCAACCAGATATTAGAAGACATATTGAGGGCGTGTGCTTTAAAGAATAGCAAAAGTTGGGACAAGAATCTGCCATATGCCAAATTCTCTTACAACAACAGTTATCAAGTCAGTTTGAAGATGTCTCCTTTTGAAGCATTGTATGGGCGGAAATGTAGGACACCATTGTTTTGGAATCAAACTGGGGAAAGTCAAGTCTTTGGGCCTGATGTATTGAAAGAGGCTGAAAGACAAGTGCGAGAAATTCGGAAGAACCTAAAGGCAGCCCAAACAAGACAGAAGAATTATGCGGATACTCGAAGATGTGATCTAACATTTGAGGTTGGCGATTATGTGTACTTGAAGGTGTCACCTATGAGAGGATTGAGAAGATTTAAAGTAAGAGGCAAGTTGTCACCCCGCTACATTGAGCGACGAGGTGAAGTGGCATATCAGCTTGAGCTTCCGCCACACTTGTCAGATGTGCATAATGTGTTCCATGTATCACAACTTAAGAAGTGCTTAAGAGTGCCTGAAGAGCAATTGCCTATGGAAGCAGTGGATGTACAAGAAGACTTGTCTTATGTGGAGCAGCCTGTCAAGATACTTGAGACACTGGAAAAGATCACAAGAAACAAAGTCATTCGCATGTGTAAAGTGCAATGGAAGCATCACTCGGAGGCAGAAGCAACATGGGAAAGAGAAGAAGATCTCAAGGCGGATTTCCCTCATCTATTCTCTTAGGACGTCCGAATCTCGAGGGCGAGATTCCTTTTAAGGGGGGTAGAGTTGTAACACCCATAATTTCATGTACAAAAATTGCTCAAACCCTTGAACATTATTGTATGCATTTTTGGGTGATTTTTGAAGATTCAAACATGTAACAAACGATTTAAACTTGAATTTGAATTCAAATCAAAAGAAAAGAAATGAAAAAGAAAAAGAATTAAAACCCTCCCTGGGCCGATTCTCCCCCTTCTGGCCCAATCTCCCTTCTTCCCCCGCCAGCCCAACCGCGCCCTCCCCTCCTCTCTCCCGCTGCCACCCCGGGCCCGCTTGTCATCTTCCCCAGGGGACAACCGCCGTTCCTCTCCTTCCCGCGAGCAACCGCCGAGCACCCCGCGCCCACGTTCCCCCCCCCCCCCCCCCCCGAATCCGCTTCTCCCCCGACAGTTTTCGCACGCGCACCCCAACTGCACACCCCCTACGCGCTTAAGAGGAGCCGACGCCCCCATTTTCCCCCTCACCCGAGCCTCCCGGAACCCTAGCCCCTTGAAAGCATCTAGGCCCCATGAGGTACGGTTTCGGTGATTAATGACAACCATTCGATATTACTAATGAATTTGTGAATGCAAGGTCTCAATAACACTCAATCAAATGAAATCAAAATTACATTGGAGACCCATATAAAATCAACGAATGAGATAAAATCAAATCATATGAAGACAAGAAGTGAAAGCTCTAATTTGATATCACTCAATGCTTGAAGACAATCAAAACAACATTTCAAACAAGTGTCAAAGAGGTCACAAGTTCAAAATTCCAAAAGAACAACTCAAAACAACTCGAAGTCAACAAGTTGAACACACCGGATCAACCGACGTTCTATGAGTTGACTACATCGGTCGAGCTGTGTCAACAGAAGAAGAAGACCTCAAAGCAAAGAACTCACCGGATCATCCGATGTGGGTGGCTCAGTGACATCGGTCCATTATTACAGATTGCAACACTGTTGGACCAAGTGAAGCACCGGATCATCCGATGTGCAGACTTACACACATCGGTCGATCACTCCAGTGAGCTTCAAGATGAAGCAAAATTTTGGAGGAAGAGCCACCGGATCATCCGATGAGAAGACAGATCAACATCGGTCTAACAACAGTCATATCTGACACAGTGACATCAGCTAATTTGGCTTTGACCGTTAACTGAAGGGGAGACATCGGATCATCCGGTGTTCGCAGAGAAGTGATGTCAGCCTACTTTTCCAACGACTATCTCGTGGAGGCTGGCTATTTATACCCCTTCAACCTGTCAAATCGATAAGACTTGAAGCCCAGACATACTCTACACATCCTAGAGCATTCAAGCAATAGAGCTACCACTTTCACATCATTTGCTCATCATTTGTACACCAAGAGATAGGCTAGAACTAGCTAGAGATAGTGCTTGGGTGCCTCCATTCTTGGTGATTGGAGTCTCTAGTGTAGTGAGAGCCCTAAGGGAGTGTCCCTTGGTGTGTGCAACTTCCGGAGCTTGCCAAGAAGATTGTGGAAGCCCGGAGGATTCCAAAGTGTACAAGGCTTGAGCTCCACCTTGCCGAGGTTGGCGAACGGAGAAGAATAGTGAAGAACCCCCTTGTCTCGGCGACTTGGGAGTGGCAAAACCCTTCGGTGGGTGCCACAACGTGGATGTAGGTAGATCCTTGTGATCTTACCGAACCACGGGATAAACTCCGTGTCCCTTGAGCGTTTGCATCCCTCTCCCTTTTTACACTTATGCAATCTTCATTCCGCAACTTTAATTTACATTGATTGCATAGTTTAATCGCATAGGGAATTGGGCTTGAGGCCGTTAATCTTAATTGCTTTAAAAATTGAAAGAAAGCCCAATTCACCCCCCCCCTCTTGGGAATTTCGATCCTTACAATTGGTATCAGAGCCTTGTTGCTCATTGGATCATTCTAGCTTCACCGCTAGAGAGCTTAAAATGGCCAAGAATGGGGGTTCGGTTCCCACCTTCGAGGGCAAGAACTTTGCCTATTGGAAAGCACGCATGCGTGCCTACCTAGAGGCTATTGCTCCTGAAGTTTGGGAAGCGACCCATGCGGGATTTGGAGATCATAATTATATTGGTGATCAAATTAAATGGGATGCTAGAGCTAGAAATGCCATCTATGAATGCATTAGTCAAGATGTATTCGCTAGAATTGCTAGTAAAGAAAAAGCTTGTGAAATTTGGACATGCTTAATTGAAATTCATGAGGGTTCCTCTCGTGTTAAAGAACTTAAATATCACTTGCTTAAATCTAAATATGATGAATTTAAAATGTTTCCTCATGAAAATGTAAATGAAATGTTTTCTCGCTTAAATGTTCTCATTGAGGAAATAAATGCTCTTGATATTGCTTCTCTTGGCAAGGGACTTATCAACCGAAAGATCCTCATGCTCCTTCCCAAGCCAAAGTATAACATCATCAACTCAATGCTCCAAAAAGAATCACTTGATCACATTGAAGTTTTGGAGCTAATTGGGGAGATTCACGCTCATGAGATGAGTGTACTTGGGATGATGGAGGATTCATCTTCTACAAGGACAATTGCTCTCAAGGCTTTCAAGAAAACAAATTTCAAGAAAATGATCAAACCTAGTTCAAGCAAAGAAGAGCAAACATCAAGTGAAGATGATGATGATGAGCTTGCATCAATGATGAGGAAATTCTCTCGCTTGAATTCCAAGATTGCCAAGAAGGGATATACTTTTGATCCCAACAAGAGAGCCTTCCTCCCAAGAAAAGATGAAAACAAGACATGCTATAATTGTGGCGATCAAGGCCACATATCATATGATTGTCCAAGACCGGACAAGAGGAAGGACAACCACAAGGGAAAGCATCAAAAGCAAGAAGAAAGTGATGAAGATGAAGAAGAGGTCAAGCCCAAGCGCTCCTTTGGAAAGAAGAAATTTGACAAAGGCAAGAAGACCAAGCTCTTTCCAAAGAAAAGAAGAGGGCCTCAAAAAGTCTTCATGTGCGAGGCAAATGAGTGGATCACGGATGAAGAGTCAAGCGACGAAGAGAGTGAAGATGAAGAAAACTTGGCGGGCCTTGCCGTCGTCAACAAGGATAACTCACCTCTTCGTCCACCTCCCATGTGCCTCATGGCAAAAGGTAACATTGAGGTATGTGATGACTCTAGTGATGATGAGCTTTCCCCCAATGAATTAACTTCATTGATAAATGAATACCACACCATCATTAAAAGGGAAAAGAACAAAGTTAAGGCTCTTGAACAAGCTCATGCTAAACTTGAGAATACTAACCTCAATTTGCTTGACAAGTATGAAAGCATACTTAAGGAGCATGACACGCTCAAATCTCACGTCAAGCAAGTTGAGGAAGAAAAGACTCAAATCAAGTTTGATCATCATGAGCTTAACTTAGCACACCAAACACTCTTGGAAGAGCACAACAAGTTAAAACAAGAACATCAAGTACTTAGCCTTGCTCATGAAGTTCTTGATCAAGAATTAAAAACTATGAAGAAAGAAACCCTTAATAATGAGATTACGTCTCATGCTACCAACCTTTTGCACAAGTCTTTGCCCATGAAAGAAAATGCTAGGGAGAAGGACTTGATGGAAGAGATTGAGAGTCTCCGCACTAGTGTGGCAAGGCTATCGAAAGGAGAAGTCAAGCACAAGGAGATCCTCTTCCAACAAGCAAAGGCCTTCAACAAGAGAGGACTTGGATCCTTCCCGGTGCCTAACAAAGGAAAGGTACCCTCGCCGGAGCTCAAAACAAGCTTCATCAAGGAAGTTGGTTCCTATTGCCAACATTGCGAGGTTACCGGTCATCATACAAGGGAGTGTCCTCTTCCTAACCGACCTTCTCCAAAATTGCCTACTAACTACACATCTACCTTTGATAATCACTACTATCTATTGAGTAAAGTAGGTGGCAAGGTGAAGGCAAGGTTCATCGGCAAAAACATTAAGGGCATAAAGGGGAAGCTCCCCAAGCAACTTTGGGTCCCAAAAGCACTTGTATCACACATACAAGGACCTAAGTTAGCTTGGGTGCCAAAAATCAAGAACACGTGACCGGCCACGATGCAACTTCAAGAGGGGACCTCCACCATCAAGAAAAATCTACCAAGGACCTCTTGAAGAAACTTGAGAATGGGAGCTCGACGCGGATATGGACGGTAATCGAATTGTCAAAACAAATTACCATTCCATATTTGGTTCATTTCTATATCTTTCCGCATCTAGGCCCCATATCATGTCAAATGGATGCTTGTATGATTGTGTGCCTCTCCTTTGTGACAATGCAAGTGCAGTTAGATTTGCTAGAAACCCCATTCCCTTCCCGCACTTGTTGAGAAAACTTTTTCTAGACTTAGAAGAGAATTAAATGTGCTAGATGCATCTAACGTCATGTAAGTTGCCATGTTCATGTAAGGATGCATATCATATAGGTCTTGTCTAACTCCCAAAGGATAGGGGCAAGCTAGAAGTAGTTTTCCCTGAGGAAGCCTTTGGAAGGTTCAAACTTGGCAAGATAGATTTATTTTATGCCTTGCATGATCCCTGCCATATAAACTTGCACTCATTTAATCTCTTGCACTATAATTTGTTTGGCATTGCATACGGTAGATTGTCACAAAGGGGAACCCACCTCATGAGAAGGAGACTTGTTTGAAATGCAATATCTCAACTCATATAAGGTGGAAAGAACAAAATGTTAGGTACGTTAATGCCTAGAGGATCATGCTTCAAAGAGATAGAAGTCTTCATACTCTACCTCACAAAGCATGGGCCTTACAATTTTTTTTGGATATTTCCTCCATTTCTCTTGGTGTTCCATTTGCATTAAGGCCTAGCCAAGCTATTGGCATATTAGCTTTTTGAGGGGTAAGGGGTTGCCCAAAAAGTCCTAAGACATGTGTTTCTCTTTGATTGGTTGGTTGGTCAAAGGACATATATGGGATGTTTTCGTTCTGTTGTCATCGGATTATCCGATGTCTATGCCAATCCCTCATCGGACCAATAGGTGTTCATTCTTCAAGGTCCAGTTCAGTCAGAACCTCAAATGATCCGACGCGTTCATTCTGGAAAACATCGGTCCATCCGATGTTCACTCATCCGAAGTGGTGGTCAATTCAACCGATGTTTACTCCCTCTAACGTCGGATCATCCGGTGTCTACATCACTCTTTTGAACACCCTTACTGTGCTATTCGACCGATGATCAAAACCCTAGACGTCGGTCCATCCGGTGTCAACAGCAATTCTTGAATATCCTTTCTGTGGCAATTGACCGATGCTCACTTCACCTATCATCGGTCCATCCGGTGTTAAATTTTCGGCTAGGGTTTGGGTCCCACTATTTAAACCCACGCGCCGCCGCGTCTTCTCTCTCCCCGACGCCTCGCTCTCCCGTGCTCTCGCCGCCGCCGACCACGCCCTAATCGCCGCAGCCGACCGCGCCGCCACCTCCACAGCCACCGGACGCCGCCGCTGCCGCCCACAGGCAGCCGCCGCCGCCGTCCCCGGCCGCCGCCGCCCACAGCGCCGCCGCCCAGCGCCGCCACCGCTCACAGCACCGTCATCCAGCGCCGCCGCCAGCGCCACCGCCAAGCGCCGCCGCCGCCTCTCTCCACCATCAAAGCCGCCCCACGCACAAACCGCCCCTCTCCATCATCTCCGTGGTGCCTCCCGAACTCCATCGTCGCCTAGATGGGTCGTGACCGCAAAGGAAAGGGAAAAGCGATCGCGGATCTCGCCGCGAAGAAGCGTAAACTTTCGAAGGATGAGAAGCAGGCTCTAATAGCCGCTCGCGCCGCCGAGGAGCGTGAGCGCGGCCGTGGGGGATCCCTGAGGATCCGCGAGGCTCGGCAGCCTCCTGTGATCGACAACTCCGACATCGAGGAGGAGCCGGTCGAGCCGCTTGTCCGCCGGCGCTCAGCCCGGACACGGGGAGGTCAGTCCCCGGCCGTTCCTCGTCCAAGACCGACGGCCGCCGACCGTCGCGAGGACAGGGAAGCTCAGAGGGCCATCTACGAGATGGACACGGCCGTCCGTGTCGGTGAGGGAGTCCGGTTGACGGACTACAGGAAGATGAAGGCCAAGCAGCTACGCAAGCTTCGTTGGAACGTGCTGCTTGAGGAGTGGTTCCCACAGCCCCGAGAGACTCTTGTGGACAGTCGCTTCTGGACTGTCACCCAGGCGTCTCTCTATGAGACCTACAGGCGTCGGGGGCACAAGCTTTTTCAGCACAACTACCTGGACTGGGGGCAGCTTGCAGTGGCAGCAGAGACTGAGGTCCGTCCTTTCTTTGAGAGATACAGAGGTTTGGTGGAGCTGCTGGCTTATGAGAGAAGTGCTTATGTGGAAGAGTGGGTCCGTGTCTTCTACGCGACCCTGTACATCTCAGAGGGCAGGAGGTTGATTGCCTTCATGTTCAATGGTCAGCACTACCACCTCTCGAGGCAGACTTTGGGGCATATTCTTGGTTTGGACCTGCACGACACCTGCATGCACAAGAAGGTCTATGGGCAGGCAGATCCACCGAGGAGGCCACTTACTGGAGGGGTAGCACCACAGCTTGACGAGATCCGCTCTCTGTTTGGCCCCTCGTTCTCTCCGGACCAGCCGAGAGTTCCAGCTCTCCTGACCCCAGTTGCGCGCATTGTGCACCTCGCCTTGCGCCGCACGCTCCTGCCGAGGTCAGGTTACTTGGAGGGGTTCACGAGTCTGCAGCAGACCCTCCTGTTCTACATAATGAACGGGATGGATTTCGATATCGTGGACATACTCCTATGCGAGATGGAAGACGTAATCACGGATGGGATTGGCATGATGAGGCAGATGGTCTACAGGCACTAGATCAGTTACATTTGCTCTATGGTGGTGCCTGAGGGACATGCAGCACAGGCCCGGCTTGCTGACGAGAGTGTGACTCGCTTTGGTCACTATCGAGCCTCTGCTCCTGGAGACCGTCGCCTTGGTCGTCCAGTAGAGCGCCAGGTCCGGGCCCTTCTGTCAGAGGAAGACTGGTCCGACCTAGAGCGGGAGGACGAGAGGCTTGCTGAGGCTGAGGCTCAGGGGGAGGACCTGCAGCACATCTGGTCTGAGAGCGACACCGACGACAGTGTCGAGGAGTACTTCCCTCCTCCCCCCTCTCCCCGGCAGCACGACGCGGAGGCTGGAGGTTCTACAGTGCCACCTCCCACTCCACCTCCCGTCACTGAGGCACAGGTGACGCAGCCGTCTGAGCTGACCTCGCTCCTCCAGCAGATGATCGAGCAGCAGCGCCAGGACAGGCTCGCTGCTGAGCAGGCCAGGGCAGAGCAGGCTGCTCACCTGGCACAGCTGCAGCGGCAGCAGCAGGAGGAGCTCCAGCTGGAGATCGCCCGTCAGAGGCGAGAGGATACGGACCGGTTCACCAACCTGGTAGATCAGATGCACCGCCGTACACTCTACCAGCAGCAGCAGACCCAGCAGGCCATGATGGGGATCCTAGGGTTGATCACCAACCTTTACACTCAGACCGGGATCTCCCTTCCTCCACAGCAGCCTGGACTGGGACTGGCTCCAGGTGTTGCTCAGGTGCCTACTACTCCTATCCCTTCAATCAGTATGTCACCACTTCTGGCATCTAGCGCACCGATTCACTCACCACTGTCGGCGACGATCTTGTTCCAGCAGACGCCGGCGTCCGTGGTGAGCGCTCCACTTCCTCCAGCTCCACCGGCACCTCCAGTACCTGCTTCCTCTCCTCCAGCACCGGCAGCGGACCCTCCAGCTCCCGCCGCTCCGGCAGCTCCTACGACCGGCGACTCTAGCTCCGACGACTGCGACGGTGCCCAATTCGTCCTCGCGCCCAGCTCTCAGGGTCTGTAGGCGTTCTGATCCCTTTTTGGTGTCTTGATGCCAAAGGGGGAGAAGATGTAGAAGAGTCAGGGGGAGTGGTAGTCCCAGGGGGAGTGAAGGGGGAGTGTGTGCCTATCCTTTGTATTCGTGCTTGAGTACTCTTTTGTAATTTCATTTAAGCACTCTTTTCACTTGTCTCATTTGCTTATGTTTTTAATCAATTGAGCTTGTCGCACCACAAATTTCTTTTGCGTTTTACGAGCTTAATGTGTCCTATGCTGTATTCATTGCATATATACTTGTGTATTATCATCAAATTCATTATTATTGCGCTTTAAATTATTGTGTTGTCATCAATCACCAAAAAGGGGGAGATTGAAAGCATCTAGGCCCCATGAGGTACGGTTTCGGTGATTAATGACAACCATTCAATATTACTAATGAATTTGTGAATGCAAGGTCTCAATAACACTCAATCAAATGAAATCAAAATTACATTGGAGACCCATATAAAATCAACGAATGAGATCAAATCAAATCATATGAAGACAAGAAGTGAAAGCTCTAATTTGATATCACTCAATGCTTGAAGACAATCAAAACAACATTTCAAACAAGTGTCAAAGAGGTCACAAGTTCAAAATTCCAAAAGAACAACTCAAAACAACTCGAAGTCAACAAGTTGAACACACCGGATCAACCGACGTTCTATGAGTTGACTACATCGGTCGAGCTGTGTCAACAGAAGAAGAAGACCTCAGAGCAAAGAACTCACCGGATCATCCGATGTGGGTGGCTCAGTGACATCGGTCCATTATTACAGATTGCAACACTGTTGGACCAAGTGAAGCACCGGATCATCCGATGTGCAGACTTACACACATCGGTCGATCACTCCAGTGAGCTTCAAGATGAAGCAAAATTTTGGAGGAAGAGCCACCGGATCATCCAATGAGAAGACAGATCAACATCGGTCTAACAACGGTCATATCTGACACAGTGACATCAGCTAATTTGGCGTTGACCGATGTTAACTGAAGGGGAGACATCGGATCATCCGGTGTTCGCAGAGAAGTGATGTCAGCCTACTTTTCCAACGGCTATCTCGTGGAGGCTGGCTATTTATACCCCTTCAACCTGTCAAATCGATAAGACTTGAAGCCCAGACATACTCTACACATCCTAGAGCATTCAAGCAATAGAGCTACCACTTTCACATCATTTGCTCATTATTTGTACACCAAGAGATAGGCTAGAACTAGCTAGAGATAGTGCTTGGGTGCCTCCATTCTTGGTGATTGGAGTCTCTAGTGTAGTGAGAGCCCTAAGGGAGTGTCCCTTGGTGTGTGCAACTTCCGGAGCTTGTCAAGAAGATTGTGGAAGCCCGGAGGATTCCAAAGTGTACAAGGCTTGAGCTCCACCTTGCCGAGGTTGGCGAACGGAGAAGAATAGTGAAGAACCCCCTTGTCTCGGTGACTTGGGAGTGGCAAAACCCTTCGGTGGGTGCCACAACGTGGATGTAGGTAGATCCTTGTGATCTTACTGAACCACGGGATAAACTCCGTGTCCCTTGAGCGTTTGCATCCCTCTCCCTTTTTACACTTATGCAATCTTCATTCCGCAACTTTAATTTACATTGATTGCATAGTTTAATCGCATAGGGAATTGGGCTTGAGGTCGTTAATCTTAATTGCTTTAAAAATTGAAAGAAAGCCCAATTCACCCCCCCTCTTGGGCATTTCGATCCTTACACCCCTTCACCGCCGGCGAGTCACCTCTGCGCTCGCGTTCCCGTCGCCGCAGCCCCCCTGCTCCCCATTTTCTTGGCCTGACGTGATCACCGCTCCACCAGGAATCCGCCGGACACGCTTGATCGGGTAGATCGTCACTGCGCCGCCAAGATCGTCGCACTCCGACGCCAACCACCGCCATTTCTCGTCGCTGACCCCTCTCCGGCCGATTTCACGCCCCGCCACTCCCCTAGGTGAGATCCCCTACTCCTCCTCTCTCGGTTCATGCTCATGGCGCGTAGGATCGACGTAGGAATCACCGTTTGGGCCAGCTCCGGCGAGGTCCGCCACCGCGGACTCCAGCGCTGCCGCGCGCGTGTGGCCGGCGTCGCCAAGGGCGACGTGGCCGCACCTCGGCCGTTGGTTTGAGTCCGACGGCCCAGATTAGATCCTCGTAACGGTTCGTGTAATAAAATCCCGCGCGTCCATTTAAGATCCAACGGCCCATATTCAATTTAGTTTTCCCGCCGTTGCTTTTACACCCCAGACCCCTGGAACCTTGCTTGCTACCCCCTGGACTTCACAGAAATTCAAGTCTAGCCCCTCGGAATTGCAGACTAGCCCCTAAACACCCAAAAATTGGATTTAATCATTTAAATAAGCAATCTAGCCCCTGTAAATTTGTAGAATCATGGATTTAACCCCTGTGCAGTTTAGAAAACTATTTATTTAGTCCCTAGACTTTTATTTATTTGCTGAATATGGTTTTTAGGTGTAGAAAATAGATAAAAATGGTAATTAAGTGTAGAAATGTTAGGAAAAATTGGTATAAACTATTTTATGCTGTGAATAAATTGTAGAGTTCTTATGAAATATATTTTGTCCATGGAATATTTATTATAAATGTTTAAAAATACATTTTGGCCATAAAAAATTCAAT